>JARK01001341.1:976490-991061 GCA_000688135.1 Ancylostoma ceylanicum | reverse complement strand
GGGGGGGGGGGGGGGGGGGACATGCGAGTTGAAACGTCGGTGGAAATTGGGTAGCGGTAGGTAATTCGAACAGTTGTTCAATCCTCGCGGCTTCCGAAGAATGGTGGTCTGGGGAACAGATAATGACTGACCAACTGAGTCATGCCCTTCGGTGGTGGCAGATTATCTCCGGAGTTACCATTCTTTTGATTGCCATCGAGCAAAAGCTTTCGTTTCTCATTCACTTGGTCGAGAACGTAGTCCTTGATTTGGGTCTCATCCAGCTGTCCATCGGGACAAAATGCGCCTAAAGTAACTCACCTAAACCTCAAGAGAACAAGAACTGCCAAGAATGCCGCTCACCTGTGCACAGGGCAGGTAGTAGAGAATTTATAGCAAGCGCTATGAAATAGAGCTTGGCCATGTTCTGACGAATGCGCTAGCTGCGCACTCCTTTTATCCGGAGTGGGGAGAGATTACTCGCATGAGAACGTGACTTCATTGTTCATGTTGAACATTGGTGGCCAACATGAGCGGCATTTCAAAACTCTAAACAATAGTAGATGGTTTCACCCATAGCCATCGCCGGCATATGCCGGTTCACCTGCAAAAAACTCGTATGGATGGATATGACACCGCATAGCTTTATTTATAGCGCGTCGGACTCCGATCCGGTCGGATGACAAAAGATGCGTATCGATCGTCGACGATCAGATTCCGACAAGGATCGATACGTATCATTTGTTAGCCGACCGGATCGGACTCCGATGCACTATAAATGAAACTTATCAGTGCTGCCTTTTCTGATTTTTGCACTCCTATATATGTGGCAATTCAAATGGAAGTACTTCAAACGTAGGGTCCCACCTCAGTACGAGAGTTATGGCTTCAAATCTGTGGAAAATCGTACATGCTAAGATAATAGATAAAGGATAAGGTTGTCGGCGTTGATCAATTCCGTCATGTGGGATGCTCCACGCATCTATCTGAACATCGTGAAGGCGTTGAATGCATATGTGCTCCGTACAGTGATTATCAGGGGGTATCCGATGAACCAAGTCAGTGGTTCATCCTCCCAGACTGCTCTTATACCAGTTTATCGACCCCGGAGGAATGGATGGCCTGGTCGGCCACGGGCGCAATCGAACCATCGACCGTGTTCGTGCGCAGCGAGCCTCTTACCACTGCGCCACCCACACCCAAAACTATGGACACGCGCTGTTTTCTACCGCCTCAAGGGACTCGTTGCTGAGCACCTATTCTAAACTACTTGGTAATGCATGCAAGAGCGGGTCATGGCACATCGGCGCATATATGATCTGTTAAGAAATCTCCAACGTTCGATTTTAAAGGAAATTTCGAATATACCCGACCAAATTTATGGATTTCCATGTGTGGGGAATTCTCGTATTCCTTATCCTTGTCTCCGTCTTGTTGAAGGAACGAAACAGAGCTTAGATATCTTTGTTTTCTTTTTTTTTGTTTTGTTTTAGGCCATAATCTGCGTGTCTCGAGAAAATATTGATAGTATTGGAATTTAATGATATTCCCTTGTGATGAAGAAATGAATCTATGAGGAATATCGGCAAATCCCAGTTTTGTCGGCAATCATTTTGGAAAGCGACAAATACAGGGTGGTCCACATGAAGTGTGACGGGCCAAAGAAAATCAATTTTTGGACGTTTTTATTGCTTTTTTGTGCTTTTTCATTGTGTTATTCGTTTCTGCCGTGTTTTTTAGCCCTATAGGAACTAGTCTTATCCTCTGTTTCTAGATAAATATGGCATCGCTTGAGGATCACACAGCAGTAGTCGCCATGCAAAAACGCGTGTCATCAGTTTCCGAGATCTCGAAAACGCTCAAACTGCACCGGGAGCAAGTACATCGGGTCACAAGCAGTTTCGGAGAAAGTGGAGGGATTGAAAATCGTCCTAGAGGAAGACGTGATCGAACTGCGAGGACCCCCGTCCTTCGAAACGCCGTCAAAAGCGAACTGCGGCGAAATCCTGAGAGAAGCATCAGACAGTTGGCCAAGAATCACAAAATAAGTCGTTCAACCATGCCAGGACTGATCAGAGTTGATCTCGAGTTGTATCCTACAACTCCTCCAAAGAACAACGCCTCAGAGACGAAATGAAGGCCTCCAGATTGGAAAAATGTGCAAAGGTGATGACCCTTGCGCGCGGCGACAAGCTCGGACGAATTCCCTTCACGGACGATGGGATAATCACTTCGGAATGCGCAGAATCAGCTGGAACTTTTGTCGAAGGAATCCTCAAGAGCCGTCAAGGTTGAAAAAACTCTACTCTGACAATCCGTGATGGTGTGGGGTGGAATATCGGATTTGATCAAGGCTAAGCTAGTTTTTGTCCAACAAGGGGTTGAAATTTATGTCGAACTTCAACTGAAACAGATCCTCGAGTATGCGGTGATTCCTTGGACCGAAGAGAATGCTATGGACATCGAGTGGGCCTTTCACCAAGATTGGGCACCTGCTCAAGGCGAAAAGTAGGCAAGGAGTGCTGTGGGAGCAATCTTCCGTGTTTCTGGACGAAGGATGTTTGGCCATCAAACTCACTCGATCTCAGCCCTCTGGATTTCGCTGCCTAATCTGTCCTCCAGCAAAAAGTCTGCTCTTTCAAACACAGGTCATTAGGTTCGCTGGAGACAGCCAAGGTGGTTGCTTGAGACCGAATTTCGCCAGAAATGGTAGCGTGCATTCTCAAGAATTTGTGGAGGAGATCGGACGCTTGTATCTAGGCTGAAGAAGGTCATTTCGGAAGTGGTCTGAGATATGTTGTAGAGAATTTTTTTGTAATCTAAATAAATGAAAATATTTCTCATTTCGTCTGATTTCTGTAAAGTTATGGGTAATTTTTCCCGTCACACTTCATGTGGACCACCCTGTACAAAAAGATCGAGACGTGAGGCCTTGCTTTGGTGTGAATATGTTAATCGGGATACCAGGAAGTAAATGCTGAAATGCTGGTTGGACGTCAGCAAATCACTCTGACGTTTGAACTGTTTCGAAATTTCATGAAAGGAAGTGTTTCCGCATTCATCGTCAAAAATTTCCACGTCATTGATAGCATTTAAATGTTGATTCGGGAAATGGGTTGATTTCAATCCGTGAAGGCGCAACCGTAAAGCAGGGGTGATAGTAAACTTCTTGAAACGACGACGAAACGACGAGTCGGAGGTCGTAATTAACTGTCAGCTTTGATTTGTAACCGTGAACAAGCTACGAGCTATCTGACAATCTTGATATTTGAACGATGAGGCATTAGCAAAACCTTCTGCCTCTCAGGGGTTTCTAACCCCCAACCAACAAATACTCGATGTCCTCAGAGTGTGCCGACATACCTCTGCACTACTGACTCCACGACCTACGGAATTTATGTGACCCTTATAACCTAAACGGTCAGTGGATCTCGTCCCTCAACTTTGATACGCCAAGCTCAAAAGCACATCTTTGTGCCCATAAAATATGTGGGATTTTATCTGGGAACCTGTGTGGCTTAACAGTCAAAATCACTCAACAGGAAATCGGTGTCATCGATGATCTCCGGTGGGAGGTCATGATGATCGGAAGGGTGGAACGTCGATCAGATGGATGTGCGTCTTCACCGAAAAGGAGCCAGTGTACGCTCGACTGGCTACAACGATGAACTCGAACCATGAGGGTTTTTTTCCCGGTTTCGTCCTAGTTTTTAAACATCATACTTAGAGGACCATATTCGAATCAATAAAGCCTGCATTAGCTAATCCGAAGTTTCTTGTAAACTAGGAGTAAGCTGCCAGTTAACTTTCATCGTTAACTAAGTTTCGTTAGGTTTACTACCACCTCAGGCAAATTGCGGTAACATAGGCGCAGCACATAAGGAGGAACTTGGTACTCAGCTATTTTGGAATCGAGTTTTTCCAATCGTAGGGCATCACTTATGTGACTCCACTCCAACCTTAATCCCATAGAATCTTTGCCACTGCAAACTATTGATGTCCAGCCCGTAACACTTTCACAGACTAAAATCGTTTCGCTTCGAAACGCTGTTGCAGCTCCCATCGCTACCTCCCGCTGGGATGCCTTTGATATTAATTTGCGCTACATAATATGTATCACATGTAAGTGTTGGCATTTCATAGCCTTTTGAAATAACCCTACCTTTTTTGACAATTATCAACTCCAACATTTCACTTCTGATTCTTTCATTTCAATCACATTGCCATGTTATCATGCAATTGCTGCAACTAATAGGGGATCCTATAGGAATTGTAGAGATTTGTTTAGTCTTAGAATCAATCTTAATTATTGCGATTTAGGATATCAGCAATCTAACAGGATTCAACGATATACTACTGTCGGGGAACTACAAGGCTCACATACATTTTCTTCTACAATGCAGAGGTTTAATGCGAGTGAGGACTACTCTGTCAAGAATGATCCCTTTTCAGCTACAAATAAAGGTCAGAATTATCATGAAAGGCTCAATCGTCCCTGGTTAGCACAAGGATAGTATTCTTTATAGGGGTGATTGGGCTCTGTCATAAACGCTGGGATTGTTTTTTTTTTTGGCTGGGCGTTGCCATTTGCTGAAAAATCTCGTCCTATTCGCAGCATTAATTATAGAATGACAACATCGTCTCAAGAGCAAGGGTATGTACGTATGTAGCAGTGGCGGACGCAGCCCCCTCCCCCCCGCCCCCGGAGAATGGGTCGCCAAATATTTGAAATTACTTTATAATATATCACATATGAGAATCTTGTATTAGTTGATTTTTATTTGTTTTTATTGTTTTTCAAACATTGACTATATATCATTTATTATTAAAATTTATATTTTTGTTAATTTTATTTCTATCTGGGTCCTCAAACCGGCGGAGACCCCAATTTTTTTCTTACGCCCCTCCCCTCCCGCCCACTTTCTGCGTCCGCCACTGGTATGTAGCTCTATCTGAGTTTGAATTTTTGCATTGCTTCTTCTCACCTTCCCTTAACTCCACCAAATCGTGAAGATTCTTCATTTTTCATCGAGTCAACTCTAGCCCAATTATAATATAAAATCCTTTGATATCTGCGAGAAACAGCCTAAAAACGGGACCTTGAGCTCCGATCTGCAAGTTAATCGGCTTTTCTGGGTCTTTTTCCTGGTTTGTACTTCAATTTTCTTCCCAAGCTGTCCTTTCCATTTTTAGACCTTTTTCCGAACCTTTTTCTTTTAGTGTGCAGCTGCAATGTGAGCTAGAGCACCACTTCTTCCGAAATACAGGTATAGTAGGGGTCATCCTGACTCAATGCTGTTCCCTTGCGGCCATATCACTAGTATCATCACGCATCATCAACGCGAGCTCGTGCAATGGCGGTAGCGTAGCGGTGTGAGCCTAGAATGGTTTATTTATCAGTGAGAGTAACTGTTTTCGGCCGGGAATAGCACCATTCACTAGAGGAATGAAACTGTTGTCGAGCACCACCGCTACGCCCACGCTCTTGCAGCAGCTCGCACTGGTGATAGGTGAAGGTATAGTGATATGGCCAATAAGGAACAGCACTGAATCAAAATGACCATGACTATACACCCTACTGTTAGACCCTATTTCTAATCACATCCGGAGCTTCACAAGTAGCCTTCACACAAAATCACAAAAAGCGGACATCCCGCATGTCGAAAATACGTCGAGATATAGATATGTGCACGGTTTGCTACCTGGGGTATTTCTGCGTTACCCTTGCAAACCTACATATGTCCCAGGATTTCCTCGCTTCCGCAAAATAGATATTCGACATAAACTGTGTAGTTAAAAGGAAGCATTACAAGGATTGAAGTTGAAAAAATATTAGGTTGTTGCAAAATCGATGTCGGATTTTTGGACCTCGAACTTTGAAATAATGCTTTGGAATGTGAAATGGTGTTTCCACTGTATATTTTGTACTTATTTCAAAGCCCAATTCTTCCTCTTTCTGCGTATTCATTTTTATTCACATCCACATACTTTTGCTTTGGTTTTTGGGCTCAACTTAAAATGTACCCGTCCGCTAAAATTCGTCCCAAACTGTTTCGTGGACTCGAACTCCATAGCAAGAGAGTGGCTTGGACATGAAATGTTACCAACCTATGCAGGAGGGAATGCTCAACAAAGTGGAAGCCCAGTGTTGGCCCAAGTCGTTTAGCATTGGAGACACGTGCCTCAGAGTTACGGACTAAAATTCGATGACGTCAACGCCGTTTTGAAAGCACTGGCAGAAGCTATCACAAGGAGACATGTTCATTATCTCGAAGGTGGCCTTGAGGTTCATTATTCCATTATTTCTGGGGCCATCGGAGAAACGAGCATGGTGAAAAAGCTGAACAAGTGGATCCAGTCCGAGTATCCTCCAGTATTTTACAGTAGCTCAAGACCACACTTTTCACTCAAGAAGCTCTGGAAGTAGATGCAGGCGGAGATCAAGACTCTCTCTTATATGCCTTACTCAGCGGACTGTTCCCCTACAGATGAGCACAAATTCAAGCGGTGGGACCTATCCCTGAAAGAAAGAATGAGCCGCAAAAATGCGTTAGCTCAAAACGATCTCGCCGATTTTCCTGGGTCCGAAAAGCTTGACTTCAGGCCTAATGGAACGAAAACCTAGCAGAATAATTGCAAAGATGTGGCAATTCAAATGAGCATTGAATCGGCAGAAAAGATTCGGTTTTTGCCGAGTTACGACAATTCAAACTCAACTTGTCGAAATCCGACATCGATTTTGCAACAACCTAATACATCCTGGAAACACAAGTCACATCGGCTGCACTTCATTTGATGCCTGAGCAAATTTACTGAAGAATAAATCAGAATCTTGGGACATGTAGGCTGGCGGAACTGTGATCATTGCATCATTTATTCTCAAGAGAAATTAGAAAGCAATCACCCAGGAGTAGAGCACGCAAAGAGTAGAACAATATCTCAGTTTAGTGGAGAGAAGGGCATCTACACAACGCACAATGCCTCGCTGGGATTGCAGGAGGCTCCGGATGGACACGCGGAGCAGACATTTCCAACTTTGTAGACGCTTTGTCCGACGTTGTTACCCCTGAAATGAAACTATTTTCAGTTAAAGGTCAAGAGAACTGTAGCAAAACCACCATAACCACAGTTACTTTGGTGAATATCGACACACGCCAACGTATTCCGAAGAGCACTTAACGATGGAGCAGCCCAACTTGCCGGATAGAGCCCATCCCATCTAGAAAAATATTAGCATCACTTTTTACACCTATTATTTACAGCTGATCCTATGTCTACATATTTCAGTGGAAAATTTTTTTTTCAAAAGCTTTTCCCTCAAAATATGTTAAGGCCCCCACAACCTATGTAAATTAATCGGAAATATAAAGTCCCGGCTTGCATAGAAGGGTAAAAGCGATTGAAAAAATTCAGAAACCTCACCGACCTGTGTGAACGACTCTATCGGTGTTCCAACGTGATGCGGGCGGAAAGTCGCAGCCATTCCAATGCCAGGAACTTTACGGACCACCTTCCACCACTCAGTAACGGCCTAAAGAAAAACCCTGGGTGAATATTTTTAAAATAGGTTCATATGTCTGCAAAACAACGGACTTTTTTGGTTGCATCTGCAAATGTTGGGAAATTTGCAGCTGGGAATCGCTTGAAATTCTCTCCCACTCCCTGTCTTGTGCTCTCTGGCGAACCAGCGCTGCCACATTGGCTAGCCCATTGTATAGCTCCCTGTTCCAATGTGCAGTCGTACTTCTGAAAGATTAGGATAAGCACCTGCAAAAAAGGACGAAATGTAGGAACGAGCCACCATTTTCAGCATATTTGATGATTTTGGTAGAAGATTCCCAGTGTTCTTAGCAATTTCCCCCTTTGCAAGTGAGCTCCTGAAATGGAACATTAAGGTTTTGCTAAAAATTTCAGGGGAACGGTATGGGAAGACATTCAAAAAAGTGCCATTTTAGACCTCGTCAATGTACCTTCGGGCATTGTGCATTTTGAGGAACTGATTCCTGAGGGCGTCGGTCATCTTGTTATCCGGACATTGCGTGCTGGTACCTATATCACACGTTCATGTAAGTACTAGTTTCTCTCATCACGGAGCTGGTAAATCTAGCTTTATAAAATATTCCACGTTCAATACTTACAAACTTACGATGCGACTCATTGATTTTGTATCGTTCAAAATATATACCGTTCAAAGTAAAGCAACTGAGCAAGTTTGAGGATTTGTTCCCTCATCAAATATGTATTATTGGGACCTGGCACATTGGTGCTACATTTTCAGCCATGGTAATCACATCATGGTACCTCCTGGTATAGAAAATTTCACTTCTGTTGTTCAATCCGGTTATCCTGCGAACCCGCTTCATATAATGGTTTTTTTTCCTTACTGCATATTCGAATGGCTTAGGGCAACATTATTTTGCGACGTTGGGTCATTTTTTTCACATGGATTTACTAACTTTATTAGCGACAGACTCGAATTTTCGGTATCTGTCACGTTCACCAACAGCCATACTTTGCTTGTCGTTTTTGGTGCATCTCGAGTGTAGATAGTAAATTGACAAACCACCTCTACCAAGTGCCGGCGTAAAATTCTCACGGCTGTGAACTCACAAAGTGACATTTTCCTCATTGCTGAGTGCCAGCGCACTCACGCAAAGCTAAGTACATATACGATTCTCATAATGTTTCCCGAACTCGTGAAGGCGTCTACGGCGTTAATATCACGTCGAGCATGCTGTAAGGTCATGTTACTCCACGCATCCGTGCATAACATGCAGGGAAAGACGAGGTTTGTTGAAAAGACGCTGGACAAAATCGCAGGAGCTCATCCCCTCCAACATCTCCCAACCATGCGGTGATTAAGGTAGCCTTCCCCTTGTTCACCCTTACCTTCTTTTACCATCATATAATAGACATTAACAATTAGCTCGATTCGACTCTGCGTCCCTCGTGAGCGGTCGAGTCTTTATCCCACGCTCACTCTACCATACCAAAGAGAAAGAAGCCCGGTTCAAAACGCCGTTGACTGGCCAGGGAGAAAGGATCCGCTGCGACTGTACACGATGTCCGCTCAATCGCCACCGACGCTCGACTGTCAGATCTGGAGACAGTGAGGACCAAGAATCTGGATAGAAGTTGGGCAGACCTGTTCATTGGTGTCGGTTCTTCAAGATACTCCGCACAAAGAACCAGTAACACATTTGTGTCTGTGCGGCAGAGAATAAATAATTATAATTGTAACAATCAAGTTCATAGCGATACATTATAAAGTCATATCAGGTAGGATATATTCAAGCTAATTCTGACATGCTGCCATGATCAGCATCTTCTGGTGGATACGGTTATAATTTATGTATGAAAATCTCGAAGACGATAGTGGAAGGTACGCTTACATTGTGGAGAAATCACCATCCCCTGCTCATACGTTCATCCTGACCTATGGAAATCCTTCATGAAAGGAATGACTCATCACTCACCTGTAGGAAAACTGGCACCTGGAGAAGGTGCTATTGTGGTTGTTGTTGGTGGGTTTGGTGCTAGTGTGGTTGTTGTTGGTGGATTTGGTGCCAGTGTGGTTGTTGTTGGTGGATTTGGTGCCAGTGTGGTTGTTGTTGGTGGGTTTGTTTTCTGCGTACTGGAAGTGGTTGTACCGCTAACGCATAGTTTAGTGTTTGGGTCGCAAGTAGTTCCTGGTGGGCAGTCAGTGCACTCTCCTGCTTTTCCAACCTCATAAATGACGTCTCCTTCTTTGAGTGTTCTGCAAGTGTAACATCTTAGAACATGATGTTTGCATCATTTGAGAACGAAAATATCGCATTTATTCGAAGCACAGGGTTACTCCTAATTCTGAGCACTTGAAGTGAGCAGCAGCTTTTGCTTAAAAGAGGTTACATCCGGCATTTGACACGAATAATATAATTTTTTAGCGCATTATTGCAACTGATTCCAAGCTTACTCATTTCCCTCTGGTAGGAACAGGGCACGATAACTCACTCCTCTGGTATTTTCTGGGATTCATTGCATTCCTGTGGGACATATCTAATCTATTAATATGATAATTTGAGACTTGTTGGACAAGCCCAATCACAGGCGAACACCTTTTTCTTGAGCTTTTGTATCATGCTGAACAGGATTCACTTCTACGAAACTCACTGTGAGTTCAAGGTGCACAGCACATTGATCAGCTCACTCCGATCCTTGGTGCACTTCCTCCAAGCACATCCAATTTTTGTGTTACTGGTTCGCATTAACTGTAATAATGGTTCGCTTCGAACCTGCGCTTTTTCCATCTCGAAAGAATCATTTTCAAAATCTGACTTACGGTGAAGTAGTTCAATAGATAATCAACGTTTCCAGATTTGTAGATGACGCTGGTCGCACCATTGACGACGCCATCGAGAGCATGGCTGTCAATTTCGCCCAAACTAATTGTGAGGAGGTTTTTTATTGCCTCAGCACTATTAGGGAGACTGTCAGCGTATCCTCTGAATTGACACGGTATTACGAGGACATTGCAACTCTCTTGCCAAATATCATAAATGAAGTACAGTATTTACTCAGTTCCTAGTTACACATACTAAATACATGTGTATAAGTGTATAGTACATGTAAAAGAGCGGAATCTCATTCCTGTTGACTCAGACAATCGTCGAGTTGAAGCATCATGTCATTGAGGTTCGGATTGGAAAAAGGGCGTTGTTGGGATGTCATTCGAATTGCTGTTCTGTGGCTATTCGGTCGCTATTAGATTGTGGATGTTCGACATTTTTTGATTTTCTGCATAGTGAATACAGTTGTTTTGAATAACTTGGGCAGTAGACCAAGATTTTCACAGTTTTTTGTTCCCGTGCTGTACATAAAATTCTGCCTGTATAATACTCTGCCAGACAGAACATTACACGCGTAAAGTTTTGCCCGACACGTAAAACTCCTACCGACAATGGTCATGGGAAACTGCATCCACTGACGGCCGTTTGTCAATATAAGTACGTAACTAAATGGATTGCATAATTCCAAAAAAAGAACGAAAAATATTCGAATCATGCTCATTTTTCAGGGAAAATATAGAAGGATAGAATTAATGACGACGAAGGTTAAGAGTGAATTGAATAAAATGGTAAAGCTCTGCATCCATAGGTGGAGTTTCACATGAGTCCTCCCTCGTCTGCGAAAATTTTCCAAAATAACCTAGATTTCGCAAGCGCACATGGTGCGTCCTGAGCGGAGAGCTGCACATAGTAGGCAGAATTTTACACTGGCAGAATATTTTATACGACACCTGCTAACGTCTTCTAATGTTTCGCGGCCTACAATTTTGGGTTTTCCTATTCTACGCGGCGATACCGTCTCATCGCGGCTAAACGGCTAACTAGGTAAGCATTAGCAGGTTTTACATTCCTGGTCTTTATTTCGTATTTACTCTAATCTTGAATTATAACTTGTGAGATGATTGGGCGTTTGGGAGAATATATTACATGTGCTTTTGACTTTGCAGGCTCTGGCTCTGGCGACGACGCCGAAACGTTGCTATTAGATGGATATTCACTTTTTCTAGGGAGGCAAAACAGCAGTCCAACAGCGACCGCATAGCAGTCAAGTAGCAATTCGAAGCCCCCCCCCCTCCTCCCCGATCATGCCCATTTTAGCAATCCGAGCCTCGGTGACTTGAGGCTTCAATTCGGCGAGTGTCTGACAAAGAACCAACCACAATACACGCACAACCCAATACGCCATGAGATGTCCAGTAAGTTTTTCTTCATAGAGCAGAGGAGTCCTAGGCTGTGCAACAGTTTTGTGCGCTTTTCATGGCGTTTCCTTTTTCATTCCGCTAATTTACAGTCGCTTTGGAGAAAGAATTGGGAAAAAGGGTAGCTCAAAAATGGAGGGAAAGTTTTTCGAAAATCTTTCTTCAATATTTGGCGCTGTTAAGACACTATACTTTAGCCGCATCTGGAGAGACATGTAAACTAACGTAAGCATACAAATTCGCACACATGCATGAATGCAAGTTTCATTTGGTCATTAGAAATTTTTTGTATCTGAAAATAATCTCTCAAACTAGCGATCCTAATTCAATTCTTACAACAGTGTTTGGAAGCAAAGTAGGTAACTTGGACATGGCGCAAGTGGAAGACTTACGAGAAAAATACTCGAGCCTTGTCGTTCGGAACGGGTGGTTCATCTACATAGTCGTAACATCCACCAGCTAGAATATTTACAGCTTCCTTTTCGAGGTCACAGTCCCAAACCTAAAATTAAAAAAATAACGGTTAGTTGTGTGTGTGGTCAGCTGTTTGTATGATGAAGAGGTGTAAAACTCAATCCATGATCCAGAATTTTAGTCACATAGGTGTATTCGATGTCAGCTCTGGTCTCTGGTAAAACTACACAGCTGACGAATTTCATAATCTGTGTTAGTCGTTCAAGGGAGCTCTAATTTCTTCGCTGTCTCTGTATTTTTTGTACAGCTCAATTTTCATGAATTCAAGGCATTTCAACTTGAAAATTTCGAGGCGAAAGACCAATTTTTCGCTGATTATAGCCGGGGTGACGCATGACGATGGAATAAATGGACTCTCAATACGCCTCCCCCTCATCCCCTGTCCGATCCCCACCTTTTTACGACCCCCCCCCCCACCCTCGCTGATATGGTTCCCTCTTCATCAGACCGGATCGGATTCCGACGTACTGTACATATAGTCAACTCCAAATGTCCGTAGACAAGAGTTGGGACCGCGGCGCGGTTTTCCTCCGCGTCTCTGCCCTGCATGCCACGCTGAATCCGTGCGGCAGACAGCGAGAGACCCACCCGCGCCGCGGCCCCATCTCTTGTCTACGGACATTTGGAGTTGACTATATGTACATACTCCTAAAAATTATTGGTAAGAGTGACGCAATCAGCAAACGGGGCACATACAAGCTTGGACATGTGGGTACCGTACCCCGGAGTGCGTAGCGCAAGCCAGATTGCGTTTGTTGCACCTACGGGTTCGATTCCCACACACTTCCGGAATATTTTTGCACGGGTCGGAAACCGATGTGGATATTGACTGTTGTTTCGCCCGCGTCGCGTAGGTGTTGCGACGCGCTAGTTCGCGGGAGTGGCAATCGCGATTAACGTTCCCTATACGTGTTAAGTGAAAAGGTGCCAATATTTGAAAATAAAGGGTGGAAAGCGGAATCGATCGATTGCACATGCGAGATTTCGCTACTACTACTACTACTACTACTACTACTACTACTACTACTACTACTACTACTACTACTACTACTACTACTACTACGATGAACATGATACGCAGATTAGAGATGATGACGTGGAGTGCTGGCAAGCGTGGCAGCCTATAGTTCCCCGACCGCTTGGGCGGACTCGTCTTTCAGATAGACGGTGCTTGACTTTACAACATTAATGAAGACATGTCTGTGCTCGTAGTAAGATGTTTTATCACAAAAAATTTCAATTCAAGTTGAACTATACAGGTTTGGGAGTGGGGTTCAAGTCTGAACATGACTATTATTTTTGAAAGGTAACGATTGTTGGTTTACAAATAATAAGGAGATCTGCTTTCATGTAGTGAGGAAAAGCGAATGAGAATGTAATGAAATGGACCAGTACTAAGTCACAAGTACCGCATTCAACTTTATATTCCAGCGAAAAATTGGAATCGAACACGGAGGTTCAATATTTTGAACATTCGCTCGCGCCTCGCGGTTTTGAAGAAAAGGTGGGGTCAAAGCCGTAGGCAACCACTCACCATCAGAGTCATGCCTTTGGGTGGAGGCAGGTTTTGGCCAGAGTCTCCATTTTTCTGCTTGCCGTCAATCAATGTCTTCCGGTATTCGTTCACTGGATTGAGAATATATTCAGAGATTTCGCGCTCAGGCAGCGCTCCATTGCCACAGTGTGCTCCTGAAGTAAAAAATTTCTCATTGAAAAACAATTGAAAAACATTGGTATTGAACACTGCTCACCTTCGCTTAGGGCGGGAAGTAGAAACGCTATGACAGTCCCTATGTGGTAGAACATAGCCGTACTCTGACAAATTCGCTGGCTGCGCAACCCTTTTATTGGCAGAGATAGCCTGGATCAGAACGTGACTTTATTGCCCATGTTGAACATAGATGGCCCATGTGAGTGCTTTTTTCAAAGCTCTAAACAAAAGAGAATGCTGCCGTCACTAGCACTCCCTGGCATGTGCCGATGAACCCGCGAAAGAAAAAACTCTCATGGTTTGAAAGTGTTATATTGATCGTACTATTGGCTCTTGTGGTCCATTCAGGATTATTTCAAACTGTGCTTCTCATCAAAGAATTATATCCTTTCTTTCAAATATGGGCGTAAATGCACTGGTTAAGACAATCAATTTTCTGTTGTATCATTGCTAAAACGAAATAGAGCCGGTAAAAAGTGTGGAGTGGTCATTGACACCAATTTTACATGGAACTTCAGCTGCAGCGTCGTTTCTAGTTTCTAACTAACGTTCTCATCTGCTGACTTGCTCAAGCGCGTTATAGTCGAGACCTACTAAATCTAGATGAATTGTGAAATCCTCTTCATAATTCCAAATCTATATATATATATATATATATATA
>JARK01001341.1:956848-975779 GCA_000688135.1 Ancylostoma ceylanicum | reverse complement strand
ATATATATATATATATATATATATCTTTACCATTTCTATCAACCTTTCCCTCCCCTTTCTTGCTGTGGAATCAGGGTAAAGCATGGTGTGCGAACTGACGTCCCCAAATACGTCCCCCCCCCCCTTCTGCTATCACCTGGACGTCGACGCATCAATGAGATTTCATAGTTTTTTTTGAATCAGTGATCAGGCTCTAACACTTTGTGATAGAAGTTCTAGATCATCACAGCCGAAACTGTCAACTTCAGGAGAACATGTCCAACACATTTGGACATGTTGGAGATGCTAACCATGGCACAAATGAGAGGGATCAGATCGCTAGAAAATCGAACATGTGCGGACAATCTTGGACATGTTCTAATATGTTATCACACAAACATTCATGTTCTCTCCCTGAGCTCTCTCCTCGGTCCTTACGCTCGCTCCGCATCTCTCTTCCTCTCTCGAATACTGTAGCGTCGACCACAGGACAGGTGCGATAAGGCTGCGATACACGCACCTTTTCCGCACACCTCCTGTGGCGGAAGCCACAGTAATCTTGTGCGCAATGGAGCGCGGAGTCGCACTGCAGCGCGGAATAACCCTTTGAGGAGTTTCGCTGGTTCACGTAGTGGAATTTAAGGTGCCCTCATGCGCTCCGATGCTACAGCCTATAAAATCGGTGGAGGCGTGGACCTAGGCTTAAGTGTGCGCCGCGGCTGTATTGTAAGGATGGAACTCGTTCAAATCTCTGCTGTTATAACTTCACTTGACCATCATAGATCAATGCAAAGGCGCTCAATGAAGACGAAAATGCAAAAACATTGTATAATCACAAATAATACAGAAGAGCAACAGTCAATTTGATGCTGAGTGATGGTGGCCGAGTTCGACTTCGAACTCATGCAAGACGTTTCTGGATATCTTAGATGGTAAAAAGTGTAGGATGACCTTCAAAATTTCATACAAATAACAGTAGTATTAATTTATCGCCGGGGCTCCGCTCTGGGCCCGTACGTACCCCTCTTTGCTTTTCGTTTCTCTCCTCCTAATAGGAGGGGGTGGTATTGAACATCGCACCCGTGCTTTACCCTGTGTGGAATTACCCATTTGACAAATTCCCTCATGCTTGCATGGAAAAGTTGTTATTCTGGCAAAACTGCTTGTTCCAGTTCAACCTTTGACCTTCTGGACGATAGCAAAGAATGGTGTTTACATTCACTCACCATCAGCCTTACCATGAATCGCCCCGTTTACTCCAAATCGTCCAATGGCGGAGCGGAGTGGGCGGGGCAGCCAATAACAGACGTCTTCTCTTCCTATCCAGATATACGTATGTATAGGCGTAGATTGGCATAGAACATGGCTAGAAACTGCAAGAACGAACCTCAGACGACTGCTGCACTTATCTAACACCCGCACAAAAAGCAGCCCAGATGACTTTGTGGTTAGAGCCTCAAATTGCAATCTGTCACTATCGCTGGTTCCACTCCGATGTATTTTTGGATATTGAATAATTGCATACATGGCTATGCTAGGTTAGCTTCATTTCCACAAAAGCTTGGAGCATTATAAGCAATCCGTGCTTGTACCGGAACAGTACAAAAGTGAAGTTGAAGAAATACATTCATGAGGCATAGGTCACAGTTGTCACCTGATGACTGGGCCAAACCACTGTAGAAGAAATCCATAATCTTGGGGATGATGATTGCATAATTTATTCTCACGAGTAATCAAAAATCAAAATTGATGCATAGGAACAGTGAACTCTCCAGTCGCAATGTTTGCAGGAAAACGGAACAATTCATCAGTTCATCAGCCTAGCGCAAAAGAGCATCTACGCAACGCATAGTGCCTCATTTTGGTTGCAAGTGGCTCCACGTGGACATGCAGAGCAGACGTTTCCAACCTGGTAGACGCTCTGGCCAACGTTGTTACCCCTGAAATGGAAGGATCGGTAATGAGAACTACTGCAGAACCGCCAAAACACTGTTACTTTGGTGAATATCGACACACGCCTACGTAATCCGAAGAGCACTTGACGATGGAGCAGCCCAACTTGCCGGTTAGGGCCCATCCCATCTGGAAAATTCGTAGCATTATATTGATCTGATGCCAAATTTAGTGGAAAAGTTTTTAATCGGAAATATTGAGTTAGAAGGAATAAATCGATTCGAAAAAAATCCATAAAGTCCACCGACCTGTGTGAACGACTCTATCGGTGTCCCAACGTGATGCTGGCGGAAAGTGGCAGCCATTCCAATGCCAGGAACTTTACGAACCACCTTCCACCACTCAGTAACGGCCTAAAGAAAAACTCTGTATGAATATTGTCAAACTAGGTACATATGCCTATGAAACAACGCACTTTTTTGGCTGCATCAGCAAAAGCTGGAAAATTTGTAGCTGGGAATCGCTTGAAATTTTCTCCCACTCCCTGTCTTGAGCCCTCTGACGAACCAGCGTTGCCACATTGGCTAGCCCATTGTATAGCTCCCTGTTCCAGTGTGCAGTCGTACTTCTGGAATGTTGTAGTAAAACAGCGGAAGAAAATAGGCAGAGCTTGGACGACCCACCATTTTCAGCATATTCGATGATTTTGGTAAGAGATTCCCAGTGTTCTTAGCAATTTCTCCTTTTGCGAGTAGGCCCCTGAACATGGCACAGTCAGCCCGAGTTGGTTATGCTAATTGTTTTATAGGAGTAGCATGGAAAGCTCTTCAGAAAAGTTCCAATTTATGCAGTCAATATACCTTCGGAAATTGTGCAATGAGACAAACTGATCCCTGAGGGCGTCGGTCATCTTATTATCCGCACATTGCGTGCTGGTACCTAAATTACACGTTCATGCACCGGTTTCTTAGTGCTCATTATCACAGAGCTGCTAAATCTCGTTTCCCACGAAGCTCTACTCGGATCAGAGATGGCCTCGCGGAGAGGATGATTTACTACTCACCTGAAGGAAAAACGGCACCCGTAGAAGGTGGTAGTGTGGTTGTCGTAGTTGTGGTTGTGGTTGTAGTCGTCGTCGTAGTGGTAGTGGTGGTGGTAGTGGTAGCGCTAACGCACAGTTTACTGTTCGGGTCACAAGTAAATCCCTGTGGACAATCACTGCACTGTCCTGCGGTTCCAACCTCATAAATGACTTGTCCGTCTGTGAGCGTTCTGCAAAGTATAGCATTAAAGAACTTCCATTCCTCATAATTCTCATGGAGCGGAGAGGGCTAGGCTCAGTTAAGAAATACAAGAAAAGACATACCACGCCAACTTTTTAGAAAGGGAGGTTGCTAAGACTTGATAGGGAATATTTATATTTATCCTTTTATCGATTCATTTAAGTATATGTGGATAAAACACACTAATTGATGGTGCTAAAACAGTCCCGAAAACAATGACATCCAGCAATTGCCGGGATTACTTGTATCGTATAGGAGTAGATAAAAATTAAATAAAAACCACACCACCGAAGCAGAACTGTGTGATGTGGACGGACTCGGATAAAATTGTGGCGGCTGGAAGATACGGAAAATTATGTCATTTGAAGGATGTCTAGCTCCAGTGACGACAGTTGAGGAAACCTGGCAAATGCAGCCTAGATTATCGCGCAGGTAATGAGTTCCGAACTTGGAGTAATTAAGTCCAACCGTCACAAAATAGACATGCAGGCGTGACAGTGGACGAACAAAGTGAAGCAGGCAGTGTGGGAGAAGAAACGTTTATACACGCTTTCCTCAAGCGCAAGACAGCCTAGAACTGATGCAAGTATCGCGATGCGAGAAGGACAGCAAAGAAAGCTATGCCTATGGCAAAAGCGGTCCCTCAGAAGTAATCGATAGAGAGTTAGGCACGAGAGATGGCGAACGCCTCTTCTATAGTCCTGCCAAGTCATGTAAACGCGGAGCGGAAGATGTAGAAAAATTCCACGGAATTAACGACAAGATAGCCAACTTCTAGTGGCCTCCTAGTGGAAGTTAAGGGAGAGCTGACACACTATTTTGGGAAAATTTTGACTCAATTGTTCATCCACCCTCGCATACCCCTATTTCCGTCTACTCATGGGCCAGTTTAGCTTACCAGCGCTGAAGAAATTGAGGCTGCGCTGAAGCAAATGAACCCGGGTAAAGCCTCGAGTCCCGGATGTGGCGGTGGAGCTGTAGATATCAAAGAGCTGGAGTTCTGCAGCGTGAACATAACGTTTTCCAACCAGGTGCTCATGGAAAAGAGGTTGCTTCTGGAATGGTGGCGAAGCACGACGATTCCGAGTCGGAAAGGCGAAGGTAGCCTCCGCTCCTTCTCCCACAGCATAAAGGCTTTCAAACACGTCTTCGGTCAGCATATTCGAGGTTTCGCTGACTTGTTCATAAATCAGTGCGGTTTTGTAGCCAGGTGTGGTACTACGGATGCTATCCATGCTGCACGTCTCCATAAGAAAAGCAACAGGAAAGGCAGAAGGAGCTCAACTCGCTTTTCATGGTTTGGAAAAGGCTTTGATCATGTCCTGCATGACGTAATATGGTACTCTTTGCAAAACACGCCATCCTCGAGGAACTTGTCGAATGGGTACGGAATCTTTACTTCCGCCCGAGGAGTCAAGGGGAAGCATCTGCCGTTACATCAGCCGAATTCTCTATCACCGCTGCCGTTTAGCAGGACTCGGCTCTTCCTCGCTCCTCCATATCCTCGTCATGGACGCTGTCACTCGAGAAATGCAGAAACTACCCCTTGGACGCTTCCGTCTAAATGACGATGTTGCGCTGAATGGCGGGAGTAACTCGGTTTAGCCGCTTATGCAATGAAGGCATTCGGCTGCGGTTCGGCATCGCCACGGTTGCAGACAAGCTTCGCGGGTCACGACTTCGATGGTACATAGATGTTGTCCGAAGCTGATAGCTGATGAAGCTACTCTTTGCAAAATCGCCTTCAGTCTCGATGTACCGTGTAAACGAACATCCCCAACAGCTTTTCAGTCTACAAAGGTTTGAGGAAAGAATCATGCTACTCTTTGCGCGCGGCTTGTAAGGTCTTAGCATTGTTGTCTAAGCAATCCGACACTCTTATCACATTTTTTCATAGTCTCAAAATTGATTTTGTTCTCCTTAGTTGTGAGCCTTCAAATGTATAACGCCTCCTGATTTCCTCGTCCCCATGTTCTTCTACAGTGATTCAAAAAAGGTGAGTGATGGGAGTGGAAGCAATAATAAGAATAAAAACTCACGGTTGGTTCGTAAGGCAGTAAGCAATGAACATCTTGAAACCACCAATATCGCATTTCTTTAGTGTACAGCCAATTTCCGTAGTCGTGGCTCGAACTGCCTGAAATCATGTTTGACTACGGGTTCTCATCAAAACCACCCTGGTGAAAGGATTCGGCGCAGGACTTACATTAGAGTACACATATGTTAAAGCGTTTTGCTTGTAATTCACGCTGGTGGCAGTGATATCGTCTAGACCAACATTATCGATAAAACCAAGGTTAGTCTGGAGGAACTTCGAGATGTCTGGGTCAGCGTAGTTCTCGTAGTCGCTGAAAAGGCGGCTCAACATTAGAAGAATTTATTGTTCTTCGTGGCGTTTGGTTCATAGACACAATTTTGAAGGTTTGACGTTGAAAAATGTAATCGCATTTGATTGCCAGCAGTATGTAGATGAAATCAAAATATGAAATTCTTTCACAGACATTTCTCTTTTTCATCAATCACGCAAAATTTCCATTTTTTTGCGAATGGAGGTCTGATCTAAAATCAGAGAAATCCCATTCAATCCTCTTCTTCTTTAGCGTTTGCCGGTAATATGTAGTACAGTATTAGCCGAGGATCAATACCTTACAAAGACTCCACGAAAAAACCTACCTCGTATAAAGCTGAGCCCTTCCTTTCGGATCCCCTGGTGGGAAGTCTTGGTCACAGGAATGGTTTTTCAAATTGTCTTTCGCGTCTTTTTCAAGTTCACAGCTCCATGACTGGAAATATCGCTAATTTCTTCTGCAATTATACCGTCAAAGTTTCATGTAAACTTATCGGCTAAGTTTGCTCTCCTTTTTGGATTCGCAGAATAGTGCCAGATCCCTTGAGATCGTAAAGCACGGAACTATACAACGAATATCTCTGCTCGCCGCTATTCATTGTATAGGCTACACGCACAAACAAAAACCAAAACTATTTTGAATAGAATTTGTGGTTCCCCAGAAAAAAATATTGATCAAAGCCGGTCGGCCACCCTGATAATCATCAAACTACCAGTTCGGGCGACGTATACAAGTTGTAGTACCGCTGAAACCATGAGAGGAAGACACTGAATTTTCAGTTTTGATTTTCTGGGACGGTATTTGAGGGGTGCAGTTGTTAGATTGGTACATAATTGTCGAGCGTTCGCTCCTGATTTTTTAGATTTTTCCGTATTAATCTCAATTGCTGCACGTGCTTGTTTGTGCAAGCACACCTTGGAAGCTTTGGTTCATCCTCTTTGAAAATTGGATAACAGAGGCTTCAGTATTGATGAAGCCACGCCAATTCACAACTTACTATTTCAGTCATGCCCTTGGCAGCTGGTAGAGTTTTGCCACTCATGCCATTCTTTTGTGTCCCAGCAACCAAAGCCTTCCGGCGATCGTTGATAAGGGTGAGAACTTCGTTCACTTCGCTTTGTTCAACCTCGCCACCTGTACACATGGCAGCGCCTAAACAAACAATTCTTTTCAACCACTCTTGGCGAACGTTTACTCATATTCCCAATTTATGAAAACCTCTCACCTTGGCACAGCAAAGGCAACAGAGACGCTGCCTAAAAGACTCATTTTTGTATGACTTTTGAACAAGAAAAAACGATGGGGAGATGAATGCTTACCGCGATGGCGAGAAGGTAAAACCTGGCCATAGTTTGATAAATTTACCCTCTCATTTCCTCTTTTATTTACCGAAGTCACGTCGATCAAAACGTGGCAACCGTACAATTTCGGCACCATTGCGTACGACCGCATTGTTTTTTTTGCACACTAAACAATGCTGGACATAGTTTGATAAATTTACCCTCTCATTTCCTCTTTTATTTACCGAAGCCACGTCGATCAAAACGTGGCAACCGTACAATTCCGGCACTATTGCGTACGACCGCACTGTTTTTTTGCACACTAAACAATGGTGGACTTTTTTCACCACCAGCTCTACCAGCGCTTGCCTGGGCCAACGAACCGTCGAGAAAAACCGCCGGTACCGATCCCCTTTCGTGGTGACAACAATACGTGCTGTTCCACTCATGTACACACGAATGTATCCACTCACTGTTGCACTTTCACACGTGATTTGTCCTCAGTTGGGAAGCCTAACTGACTAGTGAATTTACTGTCAGCGATACATTTCTGGAATGCTGGCCATAGTGGAGAGTAGGATAAGATGGGCTCCAATAACAGCTGTCGGCATGTCGGGGACTAAAGACAGTTGAACGATAACTTCAAAAGCTTGCTGAGGAGTTAGCAAAATGACAAGAAACAGCCGAACTGTGCTGAAGTAAACCAGCAACTAATCTGTTTTGTGGGGATGTTCCCGGCCACCTCACTGAACCGTCAACGAGGTCACGACCAAGCGTCCACACTTGGTAGCGTTTAGAAAGACAAAAAGGTTGGTTTGTGAGTGGATCCTTCGGACTGCTGTGTCTGCGTGGCTTATCGGATCGAAAGATTGTTCGTCATTGTGGTGATCAAGGGTTCGGATCCCGCCCGGTTCGCAACTTTTGCAAATACTATGCTGCCTACCCCACGACCGTGAAACTTGTCCAACAAAGTTCCCCACGAAAAGTAGCCCGGATGGCTCAGGAGTTAGAGCTCACTAATATTTACACTCGCAAATCAAGATTCCTGAGGTTATGGCACGTCTGCGGGCGTATTAAATAAATAGATAAACAAATAAAGAAGTGATATTGCGACTCTCGTCCCAATGAGGTAAACGAAGCTGCTTCGTACAATCATTTCGGTACAAGTTTTACATCCTCATCTGCCCTCGACGATTTTTTGAACGCCAATAGCCGTACGCACAACAATGGAATGACACACCTTTGAAATTCGCTCCAGCAGAGGACAGTGTGCGCTTTTCAATGAATTCGGGGCTATGGACTTTTTTGGCAGACTAGTGCTGTGTTTTTGCATCGTCATACCACAATAGCTTAACTAGCCAAGGCTAGCCTTTTTTGTCTTTTTGCTATCACTTCCTTGTATGATAATCAAGTAGAAATATTCATACATACATCGTTGGAATCAGTGCATCAGGATCTATGATAAGATGGTGTTGGTTCCGCTGACAAAGGCCTGCAAAATTACGCTGTCAGGCCTGTCACCATTCACATGTGACCAGAAGAGCTTGTGCTAAGAAGCAATCATTTCAATGAAAAGCAGCAGGACAAAAACAGTTGTTATGTTTCCCTCATAGTATTGGCCCAGAGTATAACCATATTCAGTGCCTTTTTACCATTTTTTGCCAATTACTACCGCTAATATTGTAATTAATATCTATATCTACGCCTGCTCGATCATTTTCGACATAGTTCATGCCTATTCGTACTTTCTGTGGATGAACCATGCCTGTATCCAAAGCCACGTTGCCACTTTCTCTATGTCATGGACAGGATTGCCGTCAGAGATGACAGTTTATTTCTGTATTCTCACTGAAAAAACCTGAATTTTCAGGTGAAAAAGAACAACCCATGGTTGAAACGGGTAGTTCTAGTCAATGTCTTTAAAGGTAGTTGATTGCCTGTTGGAGCGAACTCACTGTATCCCATATGTCTGATTTGAGGTTTATCGTAGGGTATGAACGGGTGAATTTTCTGTCTAATTTCGTAGTGCGTGTCAATTCTCTCCAGAAATGTCACGAACATGTCGTATGTTTGCTGTGCTTCGCGTGCGCATACAGTAATCAGTGCCGCAGCCAATCACAGGAGTGGGTGGATCCCGATAAAAATTTGAATTTCGCGGGATGTAGCTTACTGAAGATGATTGCTCATGGATGCAGTGAGAAGCAAGGTTTTCGCTGTAGAGGTTCCAACCGTCGAGCTCTTTTATGTTGTCTCCCTGAACCTGGCGTCAGCTGCTACTAATCATAGCGAGTTTTGTTACGGAATCGTTGCAAAACACGCAGTAGGTCGATTATAACATCGGCCGTGTGTGGCTCCACCTTAGTATTTTCGAGAGCATTCTTCGAAACCAATTTATCACCGGATCGTCAAAGTCCGTTTACGGTGCTTTAATACCCAGCCACAACAGTGGCCATTCACGACGGGTGCATCAAGAGGTCCATCCTAGGTTTCTCTATATGTGGAAATTTTAGAAGTTAATTCATTTGCTCAGAAGAAAGGTCTCACCTCTCAGAAGAGCCTCAAACGAGTTCTGCAGGGTGGCCGAAAAGTATCGGCGCCAAGAAAAACTGTATTTTTCTACTGTGAGCCACAATTACTTTGTGTTTGTCATTGCTTCTGGTACATTAGTGCATGACTAATCAGGTTTGCAGAAAACTTTCTGAGTGGCCTTTCTTGGCCCTAATACAGACCGCCATCTTTGTTGTTAGAAAACAAAGGTGCGCCGCAGGCAGTCCTCACTAAATTTCAACCACCTTGCCTAAGTTCGCGTGCGAGAGATCCTGAGTACATGGTATTTTTATTCTTCATATTCTCCTTCACAAATACGCAGATAGAGAAATCCATTGGATTCAAGTGTGGACAGCAGGAGGGTCATTGATTCTTGTTGGAGAATCCGAGGAGCGCCGGCTCTGAACATACGTTGGGTGTTTCGCTCCTGTGGGGCCGATCGTTACCCTGCTCAAGAGTCATGTTGGGATTTTTTTTTTGTTATAATGGGACAAGCGATTTCACGAGACTCTCATCTTGACAGAACTCGGCGTTGATTTTGCCATCTTATTCTGTGAAAAGAAAGAATATCTTCATAATTGCGAGCACTTCTCTACAAACCATCACAACTCTCTGAAACGACAACATTGTGACGGTTCTTTTTTTTCTAGAGAGTCAGTAGCTCTAACTGATGAACAGGTGGTTGTCCCGCGAATTGTGGACAACTTCATTGGTGAAAAGTTTCTCATCATTTCGCAGCACATCCTCGTGTGGCGCACTAGGATGACTTGGAAAATCTTTCTGCATTTCTCAGCCTTGACGCATTCACTGGCTATTCCACTTTAACCAGTCAACAACAACGCAGTCTCAACCCTTTCATAGCAATGACCGGAATAGGCCAACTTGTGAGTGCAGGAGTTTTCGATGCATTGCTCAGACTGACCCATCATTTTGATCGACTCTCTTCTCTATGGTCTTAAAAGTTCTCCCTGTGTTCACTAAACGGGGACAACCCGTGGTTGTTTCCACATTAGGAGCTCCTACTTCATTCCATTATTTGGTGATCTTCTGAGCTGAATACAGGAGAGATATCGACTTTCTTTACATTGCTGAAATGGGCCCTCTAGAGCGAGTGGGGCACACAATAGATTCGCGATGAGCCCACTGTCGCACACCTCCATGGAACCAAATGAATTGTGGTTCAGAAGAAAGAGCATTTGACAATGTGTCACTCATATGTGAAAGAAGAATGAAATTACATTAAATATGAGAAAGCAGAAGCGCCAAATGAGGCGCCCAAACTTTTCGGTCAGCCTGTATTGATATTTCAGAACTGTAAAGGACTTTTTAGCTCAGACCAACTGACTGCAGGACCGCCAGAGCTAGGCGAAGCAGGACGACCGCAGAAGAGTATCGACCGAAGACATCAATCAGAGCTCTTTCTGCTGCAGGCGTTCGATCGGTTCTGGTGGCCCTTCTGAAAGGTTATCTGGATCGACTCCTGTGATCCAATGCTTTGTAATCGTCGCTTACTCGTAATGGTCACAGCTTGCGTCTAGCCGGCCGCGGCCTGCAGCATGTTGGGAATTAGATGCCCCGTAACCGTCAAAATCACGTAGTGTTTCTACTTTGGGGTTTCTTCGAGCGAGCCCACCTATTGGGCTGTCTTCACTATATGAATGGCTTCGTTTCCACATGTGCACACCGAAGAATGTGCCCGTTTATTCCCAAATAGAACTACTTAGCTACGGATTCAAAATATCACACATTCACAACCGACCAATCCCATGGAATGTATAGAACAGTGGAAGACATCTTATTACAGTAAGACGAATCTGTTCTATTAGCACAGCCCTTCGTTGGGAGAGCAACTGGTGCTTCCGCTAGGGCATGCTGAGCAAACGCTGCCAACTGTGTAGACGTTACTGTTCACAATATTTCCTCTGAAATATAGTTTTCTGTTCAAAATTCAGAAAGAATGAATGTTCACGTACCCCGGTGAATATCGGCACACTGCCACGTATCGGTTGGACGTCGCGCATTTCACGATAGAACATCCCAACTTGTTACTTGTGGCCCATCCCATCTGAAAAATTAGGGTCATGATTTATCCTACTGCTTCCATTATTCCCAAATTATTTATCCGCCGTAATCTGCGTAGCAACTCAGAGATACTCCAAATTTAGTGGCATGACATAATCCTAGCTTTGCTAGGTTATGTAGATCTGTAAAAAATTGCACGTCCCCCACAGAAAAGGAAGAGGCGTTTCGATAGACCTCTCTCTCTTCTCCCTACTACATTTCATGCCACTGACCTGTGTGAACGAGGATATCGGTGCACCCTCATGGAAAGGACGGAATACGACGACCTTCTCGAAGTAATTCACGTCACGAATTGGCTTCCACCACTCGGTAACAGACTAAAAACAACTCGGAAAATATGACTGTCACAACATCCACGGGAAAGGGCGCACCTTTTTAGCTGCTGTGTCAAATGTGAACTTCGTTGCTGGGAATTCGCGGAAGTTCTCTCCCACTCCGGGTCTGAAGTTCTGTGGCGAATTTGACTTTGGACACTGTGCAGCCCACTGTATGGCCCCTTCTTCCATGTTGCAGTCATACGTCTGAATTTTTACCCAGTAAGATAGGTGCTGAAAATTGGCAGAATTTGGATAAATTCACGATTCTTTGCATGTTAGAAGCCGTTGGCAGCAGTTTCCCGTCTTTTCTAGGTATTTGTCCGGTTGCAAGTAGGCTTCTGAACAGTTCTAATTAATCGTTTGGTACAAAAAAGTCAAATTCAAGAATATTCCGAATAATTACGAGGGAAGGATACCGGATGTCTGTGGGTTTTCAATGTGAATCGCGTGTCACTATATGAAATCGGGGACACTGATTCTAAATATGTTTTCCACCGGTGCTCAATGGCACAACGAAAGAAGTCATGAACAGTTTTCCGTTGCGCTCACATCATCCGAACGAACGCTTTTCGTGCGATATCGACATCAGACGTCAGACAGACGACGATACACGATAAGGAACCAGTACATCTTCCCTTATAGAGTAGCCCACTTATCACTACACCCCCGTGCAGTCGACATCATCCGAGAAGCGTTCGTTCGGATGATCTAGGGTGCAATGGAAAACTGTTTATGACTTCTTTCGCTTTGCCATTGAGCACCGTAGAACAACATATTTGGAATCAGCGTCCTCGATTCCATATAGTGACATGCGACTCACATTCAAAACCCACAGACATCTGGTATCCTTCCCTTGTTAGCTAAATAGGCAATTCATACTAGGTGCGTGTGCTGGTCACGCGTCGGTCATGCATCCTTCTGCGGAGGAATTTCCATGAAGACCCATCAAGACGACATGTACACCCCAGTGAGAAGATCGCATTGCCGCCACGAGGCCGCATATGAGTGCATACAGGCTGCGTCACAACTCTTACTGGGCCCATCTTTCATCATTTTGACGCACGTGCGTCAAACTCACGCATCTAGTATAAATTACCCCGTGGAAACGGATACAAGTGTTCCTCTACCTTCTGAAATTGTGCAGTCTGACGTATTCATCTCGTAGGGTGTCAGTCATCCTGCTATTCGGACATTTCGTGCTAGCGCCTTAATTGCAAACGTCAGATTTCGCCATTTTATTTATTTATTCATACACTCGTGGTGCTCCTATAATTAAGCACAGAACATATAACAAATATAACGCAAGGGAAGTAAATGCAACTTAAAATAAACAAGAAACACCTAGCTAGAGGCTTACAGGCTTAACAGTGCTTTGGTCCGACAAATTGGAGCAGTGGGTGCGATTTTGTACTTTTTCGCCTTTCAAGAGAGGGCCAAATGTGGCTGCTTTCCGTGGCCGTTAAAGGCTGGCTAAATGGCGCTGGGAATTACATTTTCCACCACTCATCGTGGTTTTGCAAAAACGAGAGTGTGGTACGAGATGAATACGATTTTTGTGTTCAGCATATCGAATGAACCCTATATACGAAATTTGAGGGAACTCTGTGACATACCGTGTCTACGAAACGGACATTTTAATTATTTTTATTCTTTTTTCTTCTCTATTTTTTCACAGTAAGTTCATTTATGTTTATTTATATATCGTGTCTACCGTGATCATGCAAAAAAAAAAGAACGACGGAACCTGTTGGTGGCCGAATCTGGCCGGCCAAAGGTGACTGGCCACGTCGAAATTCGGCCTACGATAGTTTTGTTTAAGAACAGTTCACGGTGATGTTACGCAGCGGGGAGAAGGAGTACTTTGACCCCCATCTTATCCTCAACTTTTGTTTGAACAGCGCAATACATAGTTGAGTTACAGTGAAAGATTCTGCCTTCTACAGACCCTCTAATCAAATCTTATTGGCCGCTATCATCTTTTTTCCTCTTCTTGTAGTTTTTCGTATTGTACTAACGTTTGCATGTTACGTTCTGTTTGCATGTTTGTTTGTTTGCATTTTTAGTCCCACATGATCTATGCTTGTGTAATATGTAAAATTATAATAGTAATCGTTTTCAGTGAGTAATCCCACTACTGGTTTGAGGCAACAACCTCGAAACACCTAGGTTCACCCTCTATTGAATCACTGAATCAACGGGACCTAGATTAAGAAGCCTATATGGAGACTATCATTCCTAACCTGTAGGGAAACCTGCTTCTGGAGAGGTTGGTAGCGTGGTTGTTCCCGTGGCGGCCGGTGTAGTGGTGACAGTTCCCGCAGTTGCGCTACTATCACTGACAACGCATAGCTTGCTGGTGGGATCACAGGCAGTTCCAGAAGGACAATCAGTGCATTGTCCTGCGGTGCCAACCTCATATATGATTTCACCGTTCGTGAGTGCTCTGGAAAATTAACACCTTGGATAGGGTACTTCCGATCGTAGATGTAAACAGGATTATTGCGTATTCCAGGTAAGTATGTGATGCATGCTAGGTGTCACCTGGAGTAAATGGCATTTCAGTTTTGTATCTATGGAACAAAACTACCTGAAATTGGACTGGAATTCAGAGATATACAATCTTCCTGCTCATTACTAATGAAATTGTTGGAATTGCTGTATGTAGTGCCGGTCAGCCACTTTTGCATCGCAAAACTCATCCCCTCTGGTCTGCCGTGCCGCAACACCCACGCGGTGCGGCTGACCATTTCAATCCAACCAATGGGTCAAATACAGTGGCCTGGTCACTCCCCATTCCCTTTCTCGACCATACACATCCTATAACTAGATAGCGTATGGACGTTCGGCTGTGTTCATAGTTCATCGCGATGCGATCGTCGCAAGCATACCGTCCATTCAAAAACGATGGAACTGCATGGAAGTAGGTGCGAGCCTTATGGACGATCTGGTAGCTATCCTGTGAGGAGGTTATCCTCGCGACATATGGTCGCCGTTCCTCGTCGTGTGCTGCTTCGATCTTTTCCTCCAAAAATCGTACAGTAGCCTGAATTGGTGCAGCGCCTGCTAACACGCGCCACGGGATAAATTTGTAGACGAGACATGCGAGGCAAAACGCTCATCGCATGTGCGTCGTGACCGCTGCTGCTGTGCTATCGCGTAGCGATGAAGTATAAACGAAGCACTAGGTAATCACAGTAATTCGTGTACGCTCTACCTATACACTACACTCCTTCAGCCATCCGGAATTTCTTTTATGTTTTCAGGCACCCAAATTTTAGTGCCAGTTCGTACTTCAACTCCCGGTCCACTTCACTCTAATGCAGTGAAAACAGTAATAAGATGAACTCACTTCTGATCTGTGAGGCAGTATATTGCGAACATGCCTTCATCGGTGCATACCTTTTTTGTGCAACCTATCTGTGTTGTCGTCGCTCGAACAGCCTTAAATCCGAGGTTCACTACAGCTTTATGCTTAGCTATGCACAGAAACCAGCCAATAAGTGCGACAGTGGCACAACTCACATAAGAATATTCGTTTGTAAGAATGTCATCCTGGAACTTAACGCTACTTTGGCTAACATCTTTGAGGGCTGTATGATCAATTTCAGCAAGACGACCCCTGATGTACTCCTCAACGGTAGTCGCAGAGTCGATGCTATCGCTGAATTGAAAACAAATCACAACTTATTCGTTCTGCGTGCAGTTCTGCTAGGAAAAATTTTCATGGAAAGCTGCATTAAGTCCGGCGACGTTCAGGGTCCATTTTATTATAATAATAAAAGTTAGCTAGGAAGAGAACCTTACCTTTGCACATAATCTCATTTTAGTATGTAGAATTTAATTTCGACCACATTACAGCAGCATCCTGGGAACTGGTGTAGATAACGAAGATTTCGGGAGGAACTTTCCCTAATACCTAATACCTCTTCTGACTTTTTTTTCGCAGCTTGCTCCCGAGTAAGGGATATTTTTCTCAATTTCGCTGTTTGCTCCCGAAGAAGGAAGAAGATGTCGAAAGAGGTTCGCTTAATCACAAATTCAGATTCATTCTTAATTACATACAACTCACTAGTTATAAAACTGAGCTCTTCCTTGAGGATCAAGTGGTGCAAAACCATCGGCACATGAATGACTACTCAGGCCGTCTTGAGTCGCCTTCTCAAGTTCGCAGCTCCAGGTCTAAACTTGTTGTTATTTTTTCAGCTAGATCTTCCGGAGCAGCCACACAGAACCTTTACCGAACACCGAGTCCCAAGTCCCAAAACTGGGGCTGCAAGGAGACCACAATTCCGGTCTAGTTCAAGCCCCGAAACCGGTATGTGAAGATTTATGTAGTATGGAGGTATATTCTAGTGCTTTTCCAACAAGGGAAGGATACTAGATGTCTGTGGGTTTTCAGTGTGAATCGCATGCCACTATATGGAATCGGGGACGCTGATTCTAAATATGTTGTCCTCTGGTGCTCTAAAGCAAAACCAAAGAAGTTATGAACAGTTTTCGTTGCGTCCCACATCATAAGAACAAACGCTTCTCGGACGATAGCGACCGCACGCGGGGGTGTAGTGATAAGTAGCTCATTCCATATGATAAGATATACTGATCACTTGGCAACAAGGAAGAAGTTATGAGAGTTTTTTTTTGCGCCGTGCTTACATCATTTTGAGCCACCGCTCCATCCGTGATGGAGCCAGTGGTGCTTCGTGGTGAAATGGTAAGTCTCTCGCTTTCCAGGAGAATCGATCCTGGTTCGATCCCCGCCATCGGCAAAGATTTTGCATTTTCTCGACATGTTCACTATTTGCTCAAACCGCTATTTTATTATACTATTTCAAGATTCTCCACATATCCTCGAACAAGCCAAACTTTCTCTAGCAAGCACCGGAGAACGTTCGCCCTCTTCCACACCTCACAGTGTGTGTCGAAGGTGGTGGCCTTTCCGCGGCCTCGAAAAACACGTGACGCGACCGCGCCGCTCGCAATGGAATCGTCGCTGCAGTGACGAATATGGGTTTTCTTGATAGTTGTTCAACACATTTGCTGTTCCTGTTCAAGCTGCACGGTTGCGCCGCGCGCTTTCGAAGGCCGCTGAAAGGCCGATGCCACCGACGCCCATTGTATGTTCGGAAGGCCACTGTCAGATTCATACCTCGGGTGCCTTTTGAAGAAGAGTCGAAAACAAGCACTATGCTGACAAGAAGACAAGTTTTCATGGTATGGACGAGGGGTCGCACAGTTTTGCGAAAAGTGGGACCTCAGATGTAGGTGGAGCAGGTACTGTGTAGAAATGTGTAGCAACTCTGACACAATATCTGTGCTGACGACATTCTTAATTGGGAATAGGTACCATCCTCGATTTTGCCCGCAACTTGAACAAGAAATATTTCCTGTTTTCGAAGAATGGAGATTCAACAAGAAAGCAACGCACAATAGCTCTCATACTCTTAGCCGGTGGTAAGTTCTGGCTACCTCCTCCATTGCTCTGTGTGCCATCAACCAAAGCAGTTCGGCGGTCATTTATAATTTTGACAATTCCCGTTGTCTCGCTTTCTTCAAGTCCACCAGTGCCACATGTTGGTGCGCCTGGAATAAAAGTTCTACTGAATCACCCTCCTTGCTCATACAGTGAAAGTTCCGAGCTTGTTGGTGCTGGCGTATAAACAAATTTTACCTAGACACTGGACAGGCAATAATGAGGCCACCTGAAATGGATAGGATGAATGCACTGCACATTTCTGGATGGAGGAGAGTGTTAAACCTTACCAAGGCTATAAAACAAAGCTTGGCCATGGTCTGACAACATCAACAGCCGTGCACCTCTTTTATTGGCGGAAGTTCAATGAATCAAACAAGTTTTGCTTATTTTTGACATGTGCACGCATATGAACGTTTTTAGAAGGCATTTTGAAGCCCTAACCAAAAAGATATTTCATTATCACATCGTGCCCAACTGTGCCGGCATGCATTCGAATTAATTGAAAGTTTCGAAATGCCAATATCCCTCATACATTCCATCCCGTTCCACCCTTTTAGCTTTTCATTTACTGTGATAGTTGATGAAATCACATTCGAGTACCTCGACAAGCGAAATATCAGGTGACATCGATCCAAGGCTGAAATTTCTTAGGCTAATGTTGTCGCGAACGCGACCTCTTGTGATCTACGTTGACCAGTAGTGGGCGGAGCCTATCATGCTAGTTCTCCATAAATTAGCCCGCGTGGACAAACTGGCAGATAAATCCGTGTGAGCCGTGGGCGAGCGGCCACTTCACAATACGTACCTCCACCGCGCTCACTGCGAACCGCACCCCAGTGAAGCATTCCGCGAAATCCGTAAAATCTTGGAAATAGCTCCTTTGCCGTTGGCACCCATCTCTGGCACCACTAAAGCATCCTGACCAGCGTATGTACTATATTTGGAAAATAAACTTTTATAATACCCTTGTGTTTCTCCACTGTAACTGCCGATTCGGGTCAGATATCTTAGTTCTGAAGAATTGATCGCAGAAAATTGGCTACTCTACAAGCTTACAGTTTACTCCCACACTCACTCGATTATCCACCAGATTGGAGACAACTGATTTAGTGTAACATAGAGATATTATTTCTCAGAATTTCTTAATGCTCCATGAAACTAAACTGAGGATAAGCTAAATTCATTGCCTGACATGTACGAGTAGTGATAGCTGCCTGGATATCCTGTGTAATTGATCATTTGGTTATTATGGTAACGTCTAAAGCAAAATGGAAGCCAAAATCAAGAGATCATTTCTTGCTCATTGGAAACAAAATCCACGTGTAAATGAACTTTCGAGAACATTCATTAGACATCGAACAGCAATATGTAACAGCAATCACAAAGCCCTATATTTTGTTAAAGTGCAGCTTAAAAAATTGCACCATGTTTTAATTTTGCTGCTATAGGATGTTGCGTTCGAATAATGTTAACGCCCCAGCATTGACCGTTTGCATACAGCTGCCTCCATAAGGGTATGGCAGTGGCGGACGCAGGAAGGCGAGAGGGGGGTGGGGGTAGGTCCCGACCCCCCACCCCGAAAATGGGTCACCAAGTTTTTGAAATTACTTTACAGTGCAAATAAAAATCTTGCATAAGCTTATTTTTATTTCCATTTCTTAAATAATTTTTGTTAATCATTAACTATTATAATTAGTATTTTCATCAATTTCATTTTCTATTCGAGACC
>JARK01001341.1:942385-956444 GCA_000688135.1 Ancylostoma ceylanicum | reverse complement strand
CCCCTCCCTTCCCGCTCACTTTCTGCGTCCACCACTGGTGTATGGCAATATTTATTCACTGCAAATTCTGTGATAAAGTGTTGAACCTGTAACATTTTTAATGTAGCCTGATTCCCGCTATGATGTGACGACCCACTCATCATCTAAAGGCAGGGGAACACCTCGTTTCGCATGATGGAGATAGCCACATATCCTGAACCTTCTCGTTATGACAATGCCAGTAAGGTATACCAACAGGCACAAAAGCGACGAAAGCCCGTTTCTCGGAGGGGTCGAAGTGGCTAAAATTTGGAGCCGTGAGGTGGATCGCTCCAAGCTGTGCAGGCTGCCCGCCACGGCTGCAACGTTGGCAAATGAGTCTTGGCGTGTCCGATCGATAAGATCAACGGCTTCACACGTCAATTCAGGTCAGCGAACTGTTACAGGCCCCTTCCTGGGAAACATGTTCAAAGATCATTTTGAGACAAATTGTGTACACCGCTGCCGAGTAGATGGTGAATCTGCTATTACCTCAACCACGAAAATGAGGTGGGCCTCTGCCTTTAAGCGATACTACAAATCACATTTGTTGTTCTGTTCTAATTTTCTCTGCATTTCCGATATTCACGGACAGCAGTACATATAAAAACAGGGGAAATTCTCCATGTAGTCAGTTTTCGGTCTTCCTGTCTTCTGATAACCGAATAAAACTCCCTGCAATCGACTACCTCAGACGCACAAGAACATAACGATTTTATTTTTGTATTATATGACATTGGTTTCTGAGGAAGTGACCCATCAGACATTCGCGGAATTGGATCCCCTGTCATTGAGGCTCCAATTGCTAAAATGGGCGAGGTTGGGGTGTACAAACGAAGAAAGGAAAACGAAAGGAACGAAGGTGAACGGTGTCGAATTGCTTTTTCCGCTGATGTTGGGCCGCTATTGGACTGCTATTCTCTTTTTCTACAGGGGCCGAATAGCCGTCCAATTTTCACCGAATCCGTTCGACACTCCCTGAAGTTAAGGCGAGTTCACCATCTATGTACATGAAAATGCTGTTAACATGACGTCGTCCACAATTCAGTGGAAGACCTGCTTACGGATTGTTTATGACATATGCCATTGCTCAGTATCGTCGGATAGACGGTGACTCACTATCGAGATGGCTGCATGTGATTTTACCTCCCCAGCAGTGTTGACACCTCTCAACCCTTCCTTTTCAAATGCGTTTTTCGAACAAATGTGGATCCCATCATTTATTTTCGAGCAGAAGTACCCATAAGTTCAAGAGATGGAAACCACGCAAGAATAAGGCTAACTCCAGTCGATAAATTGAGGACAACAATGAAAAACTGCAGTAAGAATTTTCTCTTTTAATAGCACAGTCCATCAATGCTACAGGTCGTCCCGCTGGGACATGCAGTGCAAACGGGTCCAACTTGATAAACTTTATTGTTAACGATATTTCCTCTGAAACGGAGCATTGTGTTTGGGAATTACGAAGAACGACCCTGGAAGTACATACCTTGGTGAGTATCGACATACGCCTACGTATCGGTTTGACCTCGTGCACCTGACGATTGAACATCCTATTTTGTTGCTTGTAGCCCATCCCATCTAAAAAAAACCATGATTTACATCTCTCCGTACTTGTTAGACCGCTTACTCACATAAGCTTGTGTAACAGCGACCAAAAGGGACTCAATACATAGCTAATAAAACGAGCTTCTCCACAGCTTCATGAACTTCGTACTGCAGCCGCGTGTATTACTAAGATCACCCAGGGTAAATCTGTTAACGTCACACAAGTCCACCCATTAGAATAGACAACAACACGTTTACCCTGAATTTACTCTCAGTTATGCATCCAGTCCCACGTATCTTGGGCACAATATCAGAGATGGCAGCTTCAGCTCAGGGAAGCACTAATTACTTTCCTTCCCAAAAAGTTGGGAGGATTTCATGCGCAATTTCTTAGGTTGGTGGTCGCAAAATCGTGGCGGGACCTACATGATCCCTGCCCATATTACCTTTTGATTTTACTACAGCATTCTTCCAGATCCCACCACAATCAATTCGACAAGGATATTATGTTGCATGACATGTTTACACTGACTGCTGTACGAACCACTGACCTGCGTAAAAGAAGATATCCGTTCTCCATCATGGAAAGGGCGGAACACGACGGTATTTGCAAAGTAATTTACGCTACGAATTACCTTCCACCATTCAGTAACGGACTGAAAACTAATGAAAAATGAAGGTTATCACAGTATTTAAAAAAATGACGCACTTTCTTGGCTGCTGTGTCAAATGTGAACCTCGTGGCTCGGAATGAATAGCAGTTCTCTCCCACCCCGGGTCTCGTATTTTGTGGCGAACATGCAGTGGGACACTGTCCAGCCCATTGAAGGGCGCCCTCTTCTAAGGTGCAGTCATACGTCTGGAATTTTCAATGAGACAGGTGCCAAAAACGTGCACCATTGAAGTAAACTCACTACTGCCAGCATGTTAGAAGCTGTTGGCAGAAGCTTCCCATCCCTTCTGGGAATGTGTCCTTTTGCAAGTAAGCTCCTGAAGATTTTCAATTCAAGCGTTTGGTGGAAAATAATAGAGCAAAACATGTTGAGTGATAAGGTGAAAAGAGTACAGTTATCTGTGAAGACAGATACATACAGTCTCGAAAAACTGGACGGATTCCGTGACTGCAGAATCGCGGCGAGACCTGAACGAGGGAAGCGGAGAGAACATTCACCAAGTGAGAGGGTTGAGTGGGTGCCGCAGCGATTCTGTTGCCGCATCGCCTTATAACCGCACGTGTAATCCGTCTATGCTTTCGACAACGACTGTAATTTATGTTCATGGAATTACCTTCGTAAATTGTGCAATCTGACATATTCATTCCGGAGAGCATCGGTCATCCTGCTACTCGCACATCTTGTGCTGACGCCTTAATCGTATGCGTAAGATTTTGCAATATTATTGTATAAAGTCGCCAAACCAGGAGTTCCTCTCGAGATGATACACGGATTCCATGACTGCAGCATCGCGGCGAAACCTTGACGAGGGTGCGGGGAGCATGCTCCAATTGAGAATGTCAGGAAGGTCCCGCCGCGATCCTGCAGCCGCGGCGCTAGCTACGAGACCGCACGCGTAATTCGTCTATCTTTTCAACAAGAACTGTATAATAGATTCGTTCTCAGATTCGTTCTTGAATAAATAGATGCGGGTAATGTTATATATGCACCTAACCTGTAGGAAAACGTGCTTCTGGAGAAATAGGAAATGTGATTGTTGCCGTAGTAGTAGTAACCGTTGTTCGTGGAGTAGTAGTGGCCGTTACTGGTGTAGTAGTGGCAGTTGTCAATGGGACAGTGGTGGTAGTTACCGGCACGGTGGTAATACTGATGACACACAGTTTGCTAGTGGGATCACAGATAGTTCCGGTAGGGCAAATGCATTGTTCCGCGACTCCAACCTCATAAATTATATCACCGTTTACGAGGGATCTAAAAAGCTCACATACTCAATGATATAACTGAAAAAGGCTTTTGTGTCAGATATCAGATATCATGGACCTACACGAAATGTACCGAGAAATGAATATCGCAACAAGCTAGAACGTGCACGACTTCTCAGAAGCATATCCGGGCTTCTGACAAGTCGTTTACTTCTAGCATGTTCTGTGCTGTGAAGCGAGAATTAACATGCCTGGCTCCGTCGGCTCAGATGCACTCTGTGCAATTCGCGCACCGCACCTCACGTAGCTTTACACCATCACCACATTGCGAGTCAGATGCTCGTAGCACTTCACTCTGCGTCTCTCCACACCTTACACTATCTAGACACCAAGACCTGGCGATCATCGCACTGTGTGGCGAAGGATCAGCGCCTCGCACATGCATGCTCCCAGCACTGCTGCGGATGGTAACGATCTCCTATCTCACAGTGTTGGGATGTTGTCGCGCGTGCGATCATCGCCCCACATGTGGCGACGAGATGTGCAGGCACCTGATCTCACCGCTGAAACTTTACTACGGGCCCTAGTTTTGCAGTCCTTGCTTCATTTTTTCAGTCAAAAACGTCTAACCCATTCTCGCTAACGACAGTAAGTAGCAAAGCTCACTTTTGGTTTGTGATGCAATACAAAATATATTGCTGGATGTCGGTGCATATCTTTTTTGTACAACCTATTTGTGTAGTCGTCGCACGAATTAACTGAAATCATATTCCAATGAAAACTAGCAATCAGCCCTCCTATCGAAACTAGCGAACAATCGTGAAAACAGCGTAACCTACGTTAGCATACGCTCTTGTATAGGGGTCGTCCTTGTATTTGACACTGGCGCTGCCAACATCTTGGAGAGCATAAGTATCAATATCATCGATCTCTTCACTGATAAACTGCTCAATGGTCTTCCCTTGCTCCTCGTAGTCTCTGAATTGAAAATAAATCACAATGGAACGTTGTTTAGGTTAGGGTTCCTTATGAAGGTTAAAGTGTTCGTCATTAAAGGCACGGTCCTCGAGAAATTATGTCTCAGTACTTTTATCGGTGTAATAATTCTCTGGATGTGGAAATCACAGAGTGAACGCCCATTGCTCTAACTACCATTACTCAGACATTCTCACGCTTATTGCGGAAGCAGCGGCCGTGTTTCGAAGATTACAACCGCTCTGGGCGACGACCTCCACCTCAAAGACCATCAAGATGCGCTTGTATCTCACAACTGTGGTACCGACGGCCATTTATGCTAATGAGACATGGAAGATGTCTGCCAACGCCATCAAGAAGATAAATGGCTTCCATCTATGTTGCTTGAGATTATGAAAATACGCTACTTTGACCACGTAATCAACGAGGAAGTGCTAAGCCACAGCAATACGACCAACCTGCACGTTATCATCGCACAACGTCCACTTCGGCTTGGTGGCCACACTTTACGGATGCCGCAGCAGAGAATACCTCGTGGTGCTATGCCATGGATACCTCCAAAGGACAAGCGACCCAGAGACCGTCCCAGAAACACATAGCAACGAACGTATGCCAATGATCTTAACTTGATGGGTATTTCCAGAGAAGAAAGCGAAGCGTTAGCGCAACACAAGCGGCGGAGGAGAGACTTCATCGCCCAATGTGCCCAACAGCACAGGAGGAACTAGGTCTAGATCTGAGTAGGATAATCAGTTGCCACGGTTGAACTAGAGCTGCAATACGTTTTTGGATCACTTAGAATCCCGACATCAGCTGTTTCACAAGACACTGACAGTCGCTCTAACTTATTCCAGCACTTGAACTTTTCTCTTCTTCTGCTTCTTGCTTTCAGTTGGCCGACTCCCATGGCCACGTAGGGTGCACCATGCATTCAACTTCATCTGGACGAATGTTTGTTGAGGAATAAAAATGAATAAAAGGGCATACAAACAAATTCTTTAAAGCACATGTTCTTATTTGAAGCTTTACATTAACCATATATACTTAGAGAAACATGACAATTACTTGAAAGTCCACAACGTTCTTTCGGCTTGAGTCAACTGAGATATCAACTGAGAAAGACTTTTCTGCGACCAAAAAAACTTACGGTTGATAAAACTCAGCTCTTCCCTGTGGATCTCCTGGTGGAAAATTTTCATCGCATGAATAGTTCTTTACATTGTCCTTAGCCGCTTGCTCAAGCGCACAGCTCCACGTCTGAATTGGACAGCAATTAAGCAGCACAAGTTTTAATGGAAAGTATTCGCTGTATTTTTTTGGAAAGATGATGAAATTAACTCACAATAGCGTTCATCAACTTAGCAGCTGGTAATTTCCCGCCACTATTGCCATTTCGTTGCGTGCCATCAACCAAAGCGGTTCGGCGATTGTTTATGAGTTTGACAATTCCCGTTGTTTCGCTTGATTCAACTCCGCCAGTGCCACATAAGGGAGCTCCTGGGAATAAAACTTCTTTTCAACCGCGCTCCTTGCTCATGCAGTAGACTTTGTGAGCTTGTCGCCGCTAGCAGTATAAACAGCGTCCACCTTGACAGAGGACAGGCAAAAGAGAGGCCACCTGGAATAAACACGATAGATAAGTTGTCCATTTCGGAACGGATAAGAAGGATAAGCCTTACCAAAGGTATAAGACGAATCTTGATCATGGTTTGATAAATTCATCGGCCGCCGTCCCTTTTATTTAGTGAGTTCCGTCGTGGCAGATGAAAATTCTTTCATATTCAAGTTTTTGAAAGGGCGTTTTTCAGAAGCCACATGAAGGCTCCAACTAGAAAGGTTTTTCATTCTCAGCTGCACGACAACTACAGTGACATGTTTTTTAATATCATGAAAGTGTCTGAATGTCATTGTTCCTCATCAGCGATGGCACCGTCTCGTACCACCCCACCGATCAATTGATGTATACTTTTACCGTAGCACATTCAAATACGATCGCAGTTGTAGAATATGAAGATTGCCGCGGGATTTGAGACATTGATTTCTTCGAGATTGATCTATTTTGGAATAGTTGGTTCGAGTATAGATTGAGGGAACCTGTAAAACATGCCAGGTGTGGCTCAGTGGATAAAGCGATTTATCGTCGCTCCATTGATACACGGTTCGGATCCCGCCTGTTATCTCGCTTCTGCAAATACTATGCTGCCTACCTCTACGACCGCGGAACTTACCCAATAAACACTCGTCTAACCAAGTAGCCTGGATGGCTCAGTGGTTAGAGCGGCGGATTGCAATCCGTCCCTATCGCTGGTTCCACTCCGCTGAAAAAAGTCCAAAGTCCAAAGTTAAGCGCGATTTCTGCTATGCAGCTTCTGCGATGCAGTGTTCGGGGTTCACTGCACGGCGTCCCCCGTGATCTCCTTCGGGTAGTCCAGGAAGGCGTCCAGCAACGTTTCGCATAATGTTCTGTGTTAGGTAAAATAGTTGGTTTCAGTGTAGATCGAGCGAACCTCCAAGACATGCAGGCGTAGCGTAGTGGATACAGCGGTAGATCGTCGCTCGGGTGATCAAGGGTTCGGTTCCCGCTTGGTAACCCGTTTTTGCAAATACTATGCTGTCTACCCCTACGACCGCGGAACGGAAGTTTGTCGAACACCCGCACAAAAAACAGCAGGTATGGCTCAGTGGCTAGAGCTGTTGTTCGTCGTTCTGGCGGTCAAGGGTTCGGATCCCGCCCGGTGCGCAGCCTTTGCAAATACTTTGCTGCCTACCCCTACGACTGTGAAATGTGTTGTGGGGAGAACGGATAAGAACAGGCGTATCTTTCTTCATTTGTTTTTATTCAACCACGACCGATGCATAATTGTCGCTTATGGGGAACAACTTGGCTTCCCAGTGATAGATGTGGAATCAATCAATCCTTTTTGTGTGTGGGGAAAATCACAACGTTTATTAAAATTTCCGGGAGCACTCATCAAACACCAGCAGTACGAAGCGCGATGGTTTGCTAAAGTGCAACACAAAAAAACCTGCAGCATTGTAACTGTACTGATAGCAGCGACAGCCTGTGCCATTAGAATATGCTGTGCTCCATCAGGGAACAACCATTGTGGGTAAACTCTGTCATGGCTGACTATCCAACCTCAGGTTCTGTATCTCAGGAGCTAGAAATGTAGCAGGGAATAGGCTGATTCCGGAGAGTGCAAATTAATTGCTCCAGTGTCTTTTTTAGAGACAGATCACGATGGAATACTTGAAAATTTGATGAAAATTGGAATTTTTTTTAGGTCTAGCGTTCGTGGAAGTTGGAACTGCCCTGTAGATAGACCTAACGTATTTCTCAGTTAATTATGTGAATGCTTCCATTTTTCTTGACGAATTATGGATTTCCTTCGAATAATCGTTTTGTATTGAATCATTGAGGCCCTAATTATACTTTGTCAACTCATTTAAACAATTTTTTGGTACGCACATATTGGTGGGAATTTTCCTGAGTTTCTCTTTGCATCTTAATGAAAATTTCTCTGCTTGTTTGTTATTTTTCTGAGATTTCATCAATGCTTTAGCCTTACAGATGCAATGGCCATGTGCGACTTCCCTATTTGATGTGGTTGGTTCATTTGGCTGGAATTCAACGTTCGACGGCCGACATCGCGGACCCACTTGATCCTTCTATACAAACCTGCTGGAAGATGAAAAGATCAGCACGAGGTGAATCTCAGCGCCGTAAGTGTGGGTAATAAAGCTAATACCTATGTTTTGAATTAGTTTCTAGTATTCCTCAAGGAAATTATGGCAGGACTTTAGCGAGGCTTGGACGAATGCCTAAAAGTGGCGATTGCAAAAGGGTATGGATGGGGGAAAGGCGCCTGGATAAGAAGGGTGTGCCAGCACGACTCAATAGAAGATCAACATGAACATAGGCCATACTCTGAAGTCCGCCACCAGACCAGCAGCCGGGAGAAGAGGTGTGTCTGACCAGGAAACGGGAGATCTGATGTTTGCCTGGCCAGTTTACGGCTGAACAGATTCTTCCAGATGTTGCCTGAACATTTTACGTGTCAGCTTCGGATTCGGCTCAATCTACGGCTGTTGCCTGAGTAGGTCACGGGTGATGCTAGCTATTTTTTGTAGTTGCACCCACAATTTCCAACAAGGCGAACAGATTTTAAGATGAAAATTACGTCAAATGAATGCGTCCTTAACGTCCTTCCATAGCACCGAAAGCTGCGTCGTTCTTCGATCAAAACGGATTTTCTCCATGTCAACGTACGCTTCATAACCCTCCGCAGGTACGGAGCACGATGAACAAACACTTGTAGAATTGTAGATGGCTGAGTGTGCAGGCCTTCAAAATAGGGAGAGTTGCATCATAAAGCGGCCTATTCCCACAACGAGACGAAGCAACGAGTCGCCATCACGGTGCCAGACGGCGGAGCTCCGTGGGGTGACGCGGGACCTCGCCAAGCCATCCCAATCCGGAGCCAATGCAGGCGGCAATGGAGAGACTCCGGGGGTTGCGTGACCATCGCACGGCCCCTGCCCAAAGGGTAGGGTCCCAGGTGCCTGGCCAGCGAGCAAGCACGCCCGCCGGGCAGGCAACGGGACCCGTGAAATATCCAGGTGGAGGACCTCAGAGTAAGTACAGGGTTTGTGCCTGTTGAGAATTTAGAATTTACTTCCTTCTTTTTTGTTATCCGACCTAATGGAACTGAAAACCGGCTATTAAGCTTGTTGAGAGTTATTGAGCCATTAAACCTATTTCTCTAAGCATATTTTCTCCTCAGTTTTCCGTTTTTCTTTTGGACTTTTTTTGGATTCCAAGGGAAGCCAAAGACACGAAAAATAGATCTCCATGAACTCCATGAACTTGGTCACTCGCCAAGGCCAAGCAATGATAAATGATAAATCCGCGCCGCGACCACTCTCTCGCTAATGGTAGCCACCGTGTTCGACGGCGATAATCGAAGTGAAAGTGACGGAGGCACATGTGTGAAGGTAATTGGAGCACTCCACGAACAACGGATAACCCTCGAGACCATTTTGTCCGCTCTTTCATGAACATCTTGTTCTATAGCCTTGGGATCCTGGAATTCCTGGAACTCTGTTAACCTTACAAGTGCAGCTCTTATAGCTTGTGCATTTTTTTGCAGAATTACATACGACATAGCGCGCAATTTCTTCCTCAACCTGGTGACCATTCTGTGATAGCGTCTTTGTACCATCCCAAACAGAGGTAATATGAGATATTTACCCTCTTAACTGGCCTTAATTACTTTTTTTCTTTTTTTTTTGTCCACGTCTAGCACTGCAGGTTTTTGTCCCTATGGATATTGCTTCATCTACGCCTGACGCTTTCTTTTTAGATGGATATTATCCCACAAGTATTGCTATGCCTCAACGCGATACGATTAGCTGCAGGATGTGCAGCCACTTCACCAGGAACGTCAACCCCACGGTTGACCACCACCACCGCCGCGACTACAACGACGACAGCACCGAGTGAGAATTTCTGGTTGACACATTGAATTCGCCCATGTTTCCAGGAATTTCTGTGTTCAGATGCTTGCAAGACGTGCACGACAGCTCAAGTGTCTTTCGACAAAGCCAACGGCGATCCGATGAGCATTGATGCATCGTTCAGGTATGTTTAGACCTGTGCATTCCTATAGTGAAATTATCAATCTGACCACAATGAAATGAAATTTTGCTCAGAGTGGAAGCGCCCGATCCAGTCACAGGCTGCTTGCGATTGACGTCGATTTGTGCTGCACAACTAGGCTTCTTCGGCTTCATGGAGTTTAACATCAATCAAGGTGGTCCTCAGGAAAACCTCGATGTTGTGCAGGTACATTTCTCGCCTTGACTTCGCTATTTCTTAGCGATTTCACTATTGTGGTCTGTTCAGGTTGTCGAAGCTCTGTTGGAGTGCAGGAACGGTGCTTGGTACTATCGAGACATCCCCGTACAAGTGACATCCGTGCAATGCATACAAGTTCCACCGTAGTTGATGATGTTAAAGTATTCTCAATTGCTGCTTTCATGTCGAAAAATGTCCACTTCACATGATTTTGATATAATAAACCTGACCATTCTCGAACATTCTGTTCATCTAACAAATTACCAAAATTGAACAGGAAAAATATGAAATATTTCTCTATTTTGCAATCAGGATGCATCATTAGAGTTGAACATGATAAGCGCTTTAAAGTACGGTCGCAGCCGTAGAATCTGAAAATTTTCGCCGAACTCGCGTTATTTGCGACATTTGAGGCATTTTAACGTAACTTCTTTGAGGGGGAGTAATTTTTGAGAAAGGAAAGCACTTCCAGAATCAGAACAATGCTCTTCATATGCTTGTACCCAATCACCTCTGATTTTTATGAACGGCTGACAAGAAGTCGTCGAACTGTGCTAAGTAACCCAGCAACTAACCTGTTCTGTGGAGAAGTTACCCGCCACCTCATTGACCCTTCAAGGAGGGCGCTGCCAAGCGTCCACGACCGGGAAAGTTTTGCGTGGACAGACAAAATGGTTGGTTTGTGAGGGAGTCGCGCGGAGTGGACGCATGGCTCAGTGGTTAGAGCGGTTGATCGTCGTTCTGGCGATCAAGGGTTCAGATCCTGCCCGGGCCACCGCTTTAGCAAATACTATGCTGTCTACCCGTACGACCGCTGCATTTATCTAACAAACACACGCACAAAAAGGGATCGTTGCGTTTCCCACCCTGACAGCCGGATAAATGAAGGTGCGAGCCAAGTGTGAAGCGTCTTTGGCAGCGCTGGTGCCAGATCTCTCTACATGATCTCAGAGGAACTTCCTTCATAACACTCGCTTACTTATTCCACCCCACATGCGTGGCGATCATCGCACCGCTACGAGAGGCTTCATACAGAAGAAAGCCTGATTCTGGAAAACGACGCCTCCTACTTCCCACACTATGATCTTCCAGCTTCCGAAAAAATTCCATGAAATGATGAAACCCCTTGGAAGATATTGTTGGTATCGCTTCTACTTTGAGGCAAGCTGATTTAAGATGATTCCGAAGAAAAATGGCTGTTTAAATATTGCCGTGGTACTTTTCTGTCAAATTATTAATAATTTTACCTTGCCGCTTTAACTTAATACTTACCAATTTTACTTCCTTTTCCTGCATTTAATCGAGAACTCATAAGAGAACATCATAGCTTTAGTGAGGTATGCCAGGTTTGATAGAAATCTGCCAAAGGCACTTCACTTGGCTCGCACCTCTAATTAGCCGGCTGCCAGGGTGAGAAACGCCACGGAGCTGCACAAAAAGTAGCCCGGCTGGCTCAGTGGTAAGAGCGGCGGATTGCAACCCGTCCCTATCGCTGGGTCCACTCCGTTGGAGATCCAAAGTTAAGCGCAGTTTCTGCTCTGCAGCTTCTGCGATGCGGTGTTCGGGGTTCACTGCACGACGTCCCCCGTGGTCTCCTTGAATAGTCCAGGAAGGCTTCCGGCAACGTTTTTCATAAGTTTCTGAGGTAGGCAAAAAAGGTGGTTTGTGGGTGAATCGCGCGGCTCGCTGATATGTATGTTTACACGTAGCCTAGTGGGTGGAGGGGTTGCTCGTCGTTCTGGTGACCCAGGGTTCGGATCCTGCCCACTCGCTGCTTTTGCAAATGCTATTTTCGATTTGAAACCAGTTCAAGACCTGTTCGCATATAATGAATGAATATGGTGAAGCGTTGCGATCAAAGAACAGAGCAATTTCTGGACTCCCAAGCCTTCCAGTCCGATTCCAGAAAATCCTCGCCAAATCCGGTATCCGGAGTCGGTACTGATGATTGGTGAATTCGTCGAGATAACACTCTCGCTAATGGTAGCCGCTGTATTCAGGCGAGGCTGAGCGAGATGAAAGGGAGTGAGGCTCTCCGTGGATGCACTTAACGCTCGGCGCGTGAACTCTGGATCACCGTCGAGATCCACTCGTTCGTGTGTTCGCGAACTTGTCGTGTAAGAGCGCCGTCAGGTCTTTGAATTGTATCGTGTTGATGTGGAAAATTCTCTTGTGAATGTTTTTTTTTCATCAATCTCCTGGATATCTTCTATTATATTCTATTTTTCTCATTGGTAGGATTTGCTGCAGTGCGATACTTTGGCGGTTCACAAAAGAACTTTCACCTGTTTTTCACTTCTTGTTGTCCTTTTCCCTGAAAAAAAAAATGTGATATCAAAGCCATCGAAATTACTAAAAAAAAGGCGAGGATTCCGCTTCCAGATGAACATCCTTGCTCAGCTCACAGCCCTGCTCTGCGCACTTCCATTCTCTCTAGCCTGTGCAGCTACAACTCCAGGAACGTCCACTCCCAGGACAACAACCACCACCATAGCTCCTACAAGGACGACGACGACGACAGTTGCGCCTAGTAAGTAGGTCCCCACCTGCCACCCTAAAAAAGTAATAAGCTCTTTTTCAGCTGCCTGCATGACCTGCATGGCATCCCAAGTCTCATTTGATAAGGCCAATGGTGATCCTGGAAGGATTGATTCCAGCTTTAGGTAAAGATCTTCCACATCTCTCCTTCTGCGATGATAAATTCTATTCAGACTTGAAATGCCTGACCCAGCTACTGGTTGCCTGCGGCTGACAGCTATCTGTACAGCTCAACAAGGATTCTTCGCGTTCATGGAGTTCAACGTCAATCAAGGTGGTCCGGCGGAAAATCAGAACATGGGACAGGTTAGTTATGACTTGTAGATTGCTACCACATATGGGAACTGTAGCGCTTGCCGTGAAAGGCATAATGGACGAGTTACTCGGACATGATTAGCTGTGTTTCATGCTTGTTTCCTACTGTTCTCATGCGGTGATGAAATTCTCGAAAAAAAATCTAGCGTCTTTTGCCTGGAAAACTCGTCCAGTCCGAGTTTTCGAGTGGGTTATCGCCTTTTAGGGAATGTTTAAGAGTCCTAAGACCGGTCACCTTTGTGTGGGCTATTTATTCCTTGGCTGAATGAATGAATGTGAATGAATGAATGAAAATGAATGAATGAATGAATGAATGAATGAATGAATGAATGAAGAATGAATGAATGAATGAATGAATGAATGAATGAATGAATGAATGAATGAATGAATGAATGAATGAATGAATGGGTTGAATGAATGAATGAATGAATGAATGAATGAATGAATGAATGAATGAATGAATGAATGAATGAATGGGATGAATGAATGAATGAATGAATGAATGAATGAATGAATGAATGAATGAATGAATGAATGAATGAATGAATGAGCTAGACGGGAAGATGATATGAGACTGACTCTTTTCCGAACATTAATACTGTTTCGTATATTTCTGCCGCTAGGTTTGAGTTTGAATGGGGACTAGTTCTCGCCCTATGGAAGCAAATCATGTTGGCTTTTTACTTTCGCTATGATTCAAGCCTTGCAACTCCTTCAAATCGGCACTTTTTGATATTTTTGCATCTGATGTTTGGGCCATAGTCCCAGAATTTTCAGGATAAATATGTAGTTCCTCGAATTTTCAGGATAAATATGTAGTTATAGGCATTTTTGGGACAAAAACAATGGTTGGGTTCATGACTCTGTTGAAGCAGCAATGGCCCTGAAAATCTGCGAAGAACTGTAAAGAGAATCCTTCCCACCCACCCCCC
>JARK01001341.1:911559-942151 GCA_000688135.1 Ancylostoma ceylanicum | reverse complement strand
CCCCCCCCCCCCCATCCCTCAAGAAAACCTTTAAGTTGGCATTCTACTTGTGGTATGGTTCAAACCTTGCTACGCCTTCTGACCAACACTTGGATTCCTTTGCAAAATAGTTTCTGGAGCAATTTTCTTCTACTTGAGGGTTAAGCTACAGAAAAATCAGAAAAATCTGGAAAAGGCAATGTAGCCGATAAGCGATCTAACTGATGATTAATGATCCCCTTAGCTTTACTCCTACTATAATAACAATACTTCCTAGAACTTTCTCGGAATACGATGTCTATTCAGGTCGTGGAAGCGTTGCTGGAATGCATGAACGGCGCATGGTTCTATATGGGAATTCGACAAGTGAATTCAGTACAGTGTACGGAGGCTCCACTCTAAATCCTCTCCTATTCAGTACAAAAAATCCTGAATATTTGTTTATTACGCGTTGTATGAGATTCAGTTGTCTTTTTTGGTGTTTCCACTCGCGTGTGCGACGTATTTCTTGCCACCTTTGTTGTAGTAGCTCTCGTTGTAGAAGCTGCAATAGATTATTATTAGGTTTAACTTTTCTAACTTTCAAAAATCTAATAAAGTAATAAGATCCGAGCTTACCGTATCCAAAGGAGGAAATACGTGAACAGCATGAAAAATCCAATGGAGCAACCTCTGAAAGTGACCGCGTACGAACCTTTGCTCGTCATTGACAAATAGCCCGCGTGCAGCTGGGTGGCCATGCCAAGAATGAACTGAAATGGCGCAATATCGGATAGGGACATCTAGCTGGCTTCATCCAAAGTGGGTGAGATTCACATAGTTTATATTCCAGAATGAGGTACGTTCGCGGGCGGAAAATTAACCTCCCGCATTACCTTTTACCATCGTTGCCTTCCCTTTCCCTACAAACTTTTCTATGCGCTTAGAATCATCAGTTTGTGGGAGCAAGCGTCATTGAAAGGTAGCGCAGGCGATATTTTCCACTAGTGGAATTTCCGGAATGTGAAGTTCCTGCGGAGTGCGAGAAAGTAACGCTGTCATTGTAGTGTGTACTGTTTGGAGTTAACTTCTATAAGCGTTTATGTACGGTTCCTCTGTCAATCCAAGGAAGACTTCCTCCTTGGCGAATCTAGCAAAATTCCACGATAGAAGTGAAACAAAGCTGCAAAAAAAACAGAAAAAGAAGAATTTACATGCAACATTTGATAATCTTTACTCTTGAGCCTAAGATGAAGCTCAACCATTATGTTTCAGGTAGGACTGTCTGTTGTACCGACCAATACACTGCTTTTTTTTTCGTGTTTTCCGTATTTGTCCAAAGGATTTCTACTAGATTTATGGCTGCTCATTATTAAACCGATGAGCCGCGCATTTTCCTCTCAAGGCTCACTTCGGATCATCATAAAGGCCCATTGAAGGTATCTTTCTCACAGGAACATTTAATGACCACTAGAATTACAAGGATCCATAATGAAAATCAATTGAAAAGACTAATGGCAGCATCCTCGATAATTTTCGAGTCTTAAACTCTAAATGTTTTTGAGGATCAACAATAGTCCAAGTAATTCTACACAGGTTAATTCGCTAAAGGTATCTGTATTTCCAAGGTAAAATGGACTAGACAAGGAATACGGGCATCCACAGGCGAGTTGTGACGTGACACGGATCACCTGTTTTCGCCTCCAACTACCCAGTTTTTCTATTCTTCTTTACAGTATTGCTTTTTTATCCTTTACTATATGGTTTTTGTTCTCCCTAGACACGTCTGTATGGCATACGTCCTCCTATTTCTCCTTTTTTGTTTTTTTTTTCACTTTGGCAGGCTCGAAACACGCAAATCCCCAAATTCGTCCGGAAAATATGTGACTAAAGAGGCAGCATTGCCGACTTTTTTGTCACACCCGTACCGTGAAATTCGACCAACCTGCTCTAAGGCAGGTAATCAGAAATATTCAAAAACTCCTTCTCCATGCGCTACTACACAATTTATTAATATATCCGTGCTGATCGTAGCCGGAAACATAGGGCCCGCTAAAATCTCCAAGACGAAAACTTTCGTGGGTGCTTGGAGGGGAAGGATGGAGGAAGGATATTTTGAGTGAAGTGAATGATTGAACCCCCGCCCTCCCTGGGTAGGTAATCACCCTTTGTGGGAGTGGCTCAGAAAAAATGATGAAACGCAGCGGTTAGGTGAAAGAAATGATCAGTGGCATCACTTGTACGAATTACGTTCCTAATTCTTTTGCCTTACATGATAGGTAACGATCCATAAAAAAAATCTGGAGGAAGAGATAACAACTATACATACTTGAATCATCTGTGATGTAGTGATGATTTGAGCAACTTGCGGTGGCACACGGACTTTCAGAGATCGAAGGAGGTAGTAGCTGGAAAAAACTTTCCGATGGAATTACTCGTTTCGCCCATATGACAGGGAAAAGGTATTTCTTCAATTTATTGCCGTCTATAGAAAACCTTATCACGTAAAGAAACACCATAGCCCACGTGACAACGCACTACTGAGCTTCCGTTTTCAAGGAAATCCACAGCTGTTGTCAGAAGCTTCGACTACGAGAACTCTGCACTTTGTTCTTTGCATAGGAGGGGGAAGGTACACCTACCTGTACATCGCAGCGTGGATGCCGTAGTTCATCCAGACTATCCAGAACATGTGCGCGTTATCCTCGTGGTAGTTCACAATAGCATAGTAGCCGGTGAGAGCGTGGTGGTACCTGAATTGAAACATGTACAGAAGCACACATATTGGAATTCTGATGATACTTTGAGCCTGAAATGATCAGCTGATTGCCGTTGAGTTTAAAGGGAGCATAGTATCACAATTTTATTTAGTCATATTGTTTTTTTATCTTAGGAACGTCCAGAAAAAGGCAGAAAAATGCTCATTAAACAAATGCATAGAAAAGAAACAGCCATTTTTCAACGAAAAAAGGGCGATGTCCAACTGGCACGTAACAACTGTAGGAGGAGGAGGCATAAGCCTGGTTTTCCTTTACTACCGGCCTCGTTGAAAATAAAAAAAAACAGTCGATAAAACCGTCGATTTTCGAGCCTCGGCAGAATGGCTGACCTACATACTATGGACTGACAACGGAAGATGGAGCTTACCTTTATTTTTTCACAACTTTTACCCTTCCTAAGCTCCTGATCAAATCTTGTTAAATCATTGCAGATGAAAAAAGGACTGGAGAGATTATTCGAAGTGAAACAACGGAAAGAAAACAACAGTTGCTAGTCCTAGATTTTTTGCACAGCAACAACCGATAATGGGTAAATTTTTTTACCAATATAGCAGATGTGGTGATGCTGTGGTAACGCTACTTGAGTTTTTTCAAAAGAGTGGTGATGCTGTGGGAACGCTACTTGAGTTTTCTCAAAAGAAATACTTCATCGTTTGTTATTCTGTCACAGAAAAGCACTCAAAACATCTCAGGAACCTCAGTTTTCTTACAATTTCTTGTACAGTGCCGCACGCCTCATTTTACCCAGGGTAAACAAACACCACGAAAGCCTACCCGTGATTAGCACGAGCCTAAACGCGATTACTTTAGATAATATCGATGATGCATCCAGGTCTTGACGGAGTATGAAACCAAAGACCGCATGCTTCATTTGGACTGCCCAAGGTAAAAGTATGTATGTATTAACACCACACAAGTTTACCCATCGTGGGCAGGGTCGTCAGTACATTTACCCCGGGTAATCTCAATTATGAATCCATGTACATACTCAGCAGAAAAGGAAAATCTAAGGTGAAAAATTACTGTTTTTCAGCATATTTTCTTTTGTCAACTTGCTGCAACATGGATTCATTGTAAATTCACTTCTTCTAACTCCACCCCTCCTGTTGACAACTAAGGGGTTTCAAAATTTCTCCAAACATGGACAACTCGTCCAGAAGGAAAACCAGACCGAAATGAAAACTTCTAATCCATTAAATATTTTTTGGAAACTCACCAGTGCATAAGCATCAGCGGTCGCTTCCTAAGCACAATGAAAATCGTGTCAACCAGTTCAGGAATCTTTGAAAGCACCCACAGCAGTACCCAGTATCCAGACGTTTTGTCTGTGTACACTTCCGAGATTTGGGTGTACGTGTCTGAAACCAGAGCTAGAGAATATGTCACTAAGAAGATGTAGAATCATCACCCACGTGTTATTCCTTTGTTATAGACGACGTTTAGGAACGTCGGAAAGGTGTACCAGAAGCCGAGAGCTGAGTAGACGGCGAGTATGCCATTCCAGATATTCAACGGAAGTTTCAAATCGTACGCTTTTCTATCCTTCATGTAGTATTTGATGGAGAAAATTGTGACGATGTAGGCGATGGCCAGCTTTGCCGAGAAGCCTTCGATCGAAGCGCAATACGCTTTCGCCCGTGCATAGTCGAAATCGTTGAACAGGATGTCCAAGCTCATGTCTGGAACGTGGGATACTGTAGATCAAGAAATAAGGTAATAAAGAAGTTTAGAGAGCTAGCCACTGCTCAGCTAGGAAGCAAGAAATTGCCAGTGCTATGGGTTGCCTAACGAGCAAAAACGTCTGAAAGCGACGCAAGAAAGTGCTTTCGAATTGACTGACTGGGAGGGAGCATTGGACATTTGACGCGTTATCAGCGGCTGCAGTCCCTTAACAACTTAAATAGAGAACGCCGGCTCGCAACGACGAGTCACACCATCTCGGAAGATCACCTGCAGCACCGATAACGCGCCTAGCTGAGCTAATCGAGTGGTGCTCTCAGCCTGGAAGTGCCAACGAGCAGGAAGTGGGGGTGGAGAAATTCTTTGTCCTGTTGCTCTTCCTGGGCTAAGCAGGAAAGGCACAAGGCATTGATTCATTCACAAAAGAATTCGTTGCGTTTGAAGCTCATTATTTCTGTGGTGAATATTCACCCTCTGCAAAAATCATAGTCAATATTTATCAACAATAAAGTTTTTGTCCCAAAGAATACAAATTTTCTTGTTTTGTCACTAGATACATGTCACTTTTGTCTTCTACCTTCATTTTGAAACGTAGCATTGTGCCCTTGGCACTTTGTAATGAAAATAAATAGTTAAATAAATATTCATCACGAGCCGAAGTCCACAAAATGATATGAGCATTTCCAGGAGACCTAACATCACTGGACGGTGGATTGCCAAGAATAACCACGTCGCTCAAAAAAATCTATGGAATTTCGTCGTTTTGGTCTATTTCCTCCTCACTCGAGGTGAGCTGGGTATGTTCGAGAGAAGCCACGTATTTTCGTCAAATTTCGTACAAATCCGAATATTCACGCCGATTTCCGCTCAAAACCCGGGTAAGTTCCTCTTAATTTCCTTCCCTGTCACCACGATTCACCTCCAAATCTAGGTGGGAACTCTCAATGTACATAGATTCAGCAGGATACTTCTGGCTGAAGAGTAACCCTCCTCCTGGCTTCATTAAATATTGCCTTTGATCAGAACTTGAATTCTGGAACAACTTTTTGATAGATGTTTCTTTACTATAGAAACATTGGGAAATCTTTGTTAGCAGTTGTTTAAATATTCTGATGCTTTAGGTCTACATAGGTGCAGCAGTTTGCTTAAACTGTGAGAAAACTGATATTTTTATTTTCGCAATCATTCCTATTTCAGAGAAGACCATATGAACACGCCGTGAGACGAAAACGGGAAAAAATGGTTCGGATCATTCCAATTCACAGTCACAGCCGTAAAAACAAAAAAAAACGGAATACGCGTTGCACGTGAAATGTGCAGGATTTTCAAACCAGCCTCTTTGAGAGTGACTGGCTTCGGAAAAGAAAAACACCGTTGGACTCATAATTCTACCAGTTTATGCAAAACGTTGCCGGAAGCCTTCCTGGACTACCCGAAGGAGATCATGGGGGATGTCGTGCAGTGAACCCGGAGCACTGCATCGCAGAAACTGCGGAGCAGCAACTGCGCTTAACTTTGGACCTCCAACGGAGTGGAACCAGCGATAGGGACGGATTGCAGTCCGCCACTCTAACCACTGAGCCACCCGGGCCATTTTTTGTGCGGGTGTCTGTTGGACAAGTTCTGCGGTCGTGCGGGTAGGCAGCATAGTATTTCCAAAAGCGGGGAATCGCTGGATCTGAACCCTCGATCACCAGAACGGCGAACAACAGCTCCAACCACAGAGCCATGCGTGCACGTTTTAGCCACTTCGCGCGACTCACTCACAAACCAAACATTTTGCTTATCCCCTTGCCGGGTGTGGACCTTTCAGGGGTCGGGTAACTAAAGGATTCATTGAAATATTTGATAACAGCCGCTCAAAATCAAAGTGGATTGGGTATAGGCATGTGAGAAGCGTTACTCTGATTTTTAAGGTACATTCCTCTTTTCAAAATCACTCATTTTTCAAGGTTGCTTAAATAAGTTATGCGAAAATGCCTCAAATTCCGGCAAATCTTGCAAAAATCTTCATATTATACGACTGCAACCGTATTTAAGGTGTGAAGAGACAAAATTAACGGAAGTAATAGAACGCCACTGAAATTGAAAGCAAAAACAAGTGGGCTCCCGAAATCACGATCAAAATCTAATCAATATAAGGGGTAACATTTTGCAGCGAATTCCGAGATTACAAAAGAATGTTGGTAGTTCTGCTGGGTATTGAATCTCTGTACCATGGGCATTTAAACGAGCATTCGAATGTTATTCGATTCCGTCAAAATGTTGCCATAATTCACGGAATGGATAGTTGTGCTTATCTATGTACATATGCAGTAGTCAATGAAAGAATGTACTTACATTGCAGCATTTCGAGTAGCAGGTGGCGAACACATTTGATGAGTTTTCACGGATGCATCCCGGAAGCAATGAGACACAGGATCGAGCATTTCCGCGGATGGAGGTACATAACTGAAATCCTTGCATTTTACTATAGAAGGTTCATTTTTTCTGCTCTTCCAGATGTATCCTTCAACTGTTCAATTAATTTTTTTTTCTTCCGGAAAATACTTATAGAAAGGCCTGCCGATACATTTAATACACTTGAGCATTCAGGAAAAACTGGGAATTTCTTGTAAGGAGTGGCCTTTAACAGATAAATTTGGCAATGGATGGAGAGAAGAACAGATATAGGAATATTTCTTCTTACTTAAATAGTAATGTTTAATAATAAGCACCGGTAACAATCACTGTAGAAGAATACCCAATGAGAAACCTGGAATTTGCAATGTTTTACCTATTTCTGTTACAGTAATACAGTACAAGTAAGTGTCAATTAGGTAGCCGAAGATGCAGTAAACTTGTAATTGTTTCAGTTTTACGCGATCAGTTTTCGCTGGTTTCGATTACGTCGTCAGAAAATTACCATTGCGGCGAGACGATGATTAGATCGAAACCCATCACAAATATGATATGAGCGTCAGCGGCTGTGAATGTATAAAACCAGGTCCAGTTACCATTCGTCCATCGGTTGATGCTTTTACAGCCCACGTAGTGGTTTCTATAGTGTTTTCATCATTACCCAGCTATAAAACTTTGTTACTATCGTCTCTTTCATTAAATATTTCTTATTTAAGTGATGAAAACCACCACTCTTGTAAGCGGTGTGGCCGCTGCCACAGGAGTAACCGTCGCTGTGTCGTTGATCTTCGTTGCCTATATCGTGAACGACATCAACACATTTTATGATGACGCTCTACAAGACTTGAGCGAATTCCGGGTAAGCCAGTAATTACTCATTAGTTACCATACGAAAAATTATCAAAATCTTAGGATAATGCCAATTTGGCATGGCACGAAATGAGACCCACTACAAGAGAACAGCGTGAGAAGAGAGCAGTCATCAACCGCAATCGACAACGCAGATACCCAGACAGTCAGTGCAATTGCGGACAACAAGCGAACAATTGCCCCGCAGGACCACCAGGACCACCCGGTGATGGAGGACTGGATGGGGAGCCTGGTGAGCCTGGCCAGCCGGGACTTCCTGGACGTGATGGCAACTCTGGCGGCTACTCTGGCACCAACAATAATGGCTGCATCTCATGCCCTGCCGGTCCGCAAGGACCACCCGGACCAGATGGTCCACCTGGACCTCAAGGACCGGAAGGAAATCCTGGAACGCCTGGAGGTGGCACCGGGTCCGGACCGCCAGGCCCCGCTGGACCACCAGGGGATGCCGGGCAGCCAGGCTCGCCAGGAAACCCAGGAGCGCCTGGGCAACCAGGTAATCCAGGCACTGATGGAAGAGGACGCCCTGGACCTCCAGGCAATCCCGGACCCGCCGGAGCTCCCGGACAGCCTGGCCAGAATGGAGGTCCGGGAACTGCTGCACCAGGACCATATGGACCAGCTGGCCCTGCTGGAAATCCGGGCGCTCCTGGCCCTGATGGCCCACCTGGAAATCCGGGAACAGACGCTGGGCCTGGAAATGATGGTCAATACTGCCCCTGTCCACCAAGGACTGGCGGTTCAATGAGCTTCCCACCTGGCGGAAATGGAAATTCTCAAGGGGGCATGAATGTTGGCAACGGAGGCAATGGCGGCTACAGCGGAGTCAGTGGTCGAGGCGACGTTGGATACAGCGGTGCTGGCGGCCGGAACGGTGGCGGCAATGGAGGATACTCTACCGATGGCAGCTCCGGCGGTTACGTCCGCCGTAAGGTGGCTGTTCGTCGCCGCGTCGTTATGGTGAGAAAAGCAGCAAAAGCGTGAGCAGCCTGATAAACGAGCATTTTGCCGTACACCTTGGTAATAAATCGTTATGTTGGCCCACTCAAATTCCGTTGACATCTGAGACAATACAATGGGAGCATTTTATTATATTTGTTGAGTTTTCGACGTTGAAATTCCACACAAGTAACAGCATTCGCACATCACATTTTGAATATAAAATATTTAATGAAGGAGCCACAATTGATATTGTGTCATTTAGAGGGCTCAACAATTATTCCTGGTCTAGATGTAGTGCAATATCTCCTGTTAATTAACATGTGCAGAATAACCAGGCCGGAGCACGAGCTTTTCGTGGGGTCGGAGCGGAAATGAAGCCCCTTTCAAATCTAATCGCAGTGGGAGTTACAATGAAATGTTCATGAACAAGGTTTCATTTTCACAAACTTCGAATTCATGACAATGCTGACTGCAGCTGTAGTTATATGTATAGTCTGTTCATTCCTGGATGGCCGACAACCGCACCGCATACCATGCAGCGTGGCCGGGAGGCGGCACTGAGGAACCCGCGCCTGTACCGCCAGCCGTAATTAGTGGGTGCGACGGCCAGTAATTGACAGTTCATGCGCTGCGCTGTTGTTGGCAGCCCTCCAGGGGCTTGCGCTGCGTGCATCCTCAGCCCCGCCCACCTCATAGGTTTCGCGCGCGGCGATGGCAACGCGACAACGCGACGAAAGCTAAAAGGAAGGTTCAGAGTGGGGACAAGCATTACAGAACTAGTTTTTGAAGCTTTCTCCAACGGTTTATTAAGAGAACCAGAAATTATTGTTTCAGGGAGCTCATTCGAATTTCATCGTGAAATTTGAAGAATTTAAATTTGAAAAAAGGTTCTGTGAAATTATGATAGAGGTTGAAACCAGGATTACGTCTAGTTTTGAATTGAATTTTCTTGAAGAAATATAATCATTATCATTATATAATCATTATATATAATCATTATCATCATCATCATTCAAAACCTGTTATCCACAAGATATTAGTGGAGCACGAAAATGTTTTGAAAACTGCAATGAAACTATTGGGAGAAAATATTTGGTTTTATTTCATCTTCACATCTTGCACATATTCACTTGTACTTTCTTCAACAGTATTCGAATTCAGACCATATCGGTTTTCACCGTTTCACAGGTTCTTTTGGGGTTGAAATTCTGGGAAATTTGGCATAGAATCATGATATAAAATATTAATAAAATTAGAATATAAAATCGAAAATGTCAATAAAAAAATAATAAAAAAAGAAGTGCACATTTTGCTTTAAAAAATACATTACACTGTTTACTTACGTTCCAAAACTTAGGAGGCACTTCATTTGTTTTAAAACAAATCCCCGATATCTAAATTTTGAAAAAAAAATTGTCAGCATGCACAACACCACCTCTTCTAACGAATTAAAAAAAATTAAAAAAAACCAAACTTCGATTTCATTCATTGTTCTCCAAATATTTGCAATTCATCGCGCAGCACTTTCCTTATTTACCAAAAAATCAATGCGGTTGAAGGTCATTAACGATGGCGTTGCAATGACATTGTATCCTCCAGACACACCTCCAGGCACTGAGGATGTCTTCTGGACATTTCTGACACTCTCGCGGGCATAGGACGCCAAAACCAAGTCATTAACAGGCTAAAGAACGCTCACATGCATGACAGATAAGTTTCATTCTAAGTAGGAAAATTTCAACTTTGCAAATGATTCCTACTCTCGGTAGTACTAATGAGGAAGTTTACTGGTGTAAATGATAATAATTTATCAGCGAGTTTTGAGGGCAATTTTTAATTGGTAAATTAATTTGTGCTCAATAGTAAGCTCCAGTTCAATGCGTTACACTGTTTTACATACACTGCCTTCCCGCATTTCAATAATTGAAAGGTCTTCTGTTCGTAAAAAGCGAGCCGACGGCATGCGCGGTGAGTACTTCTGAAAGTTGGCAATAATTCACAGTTTTCTTGATAAATAATTGCAAAGAGCTTTGAAAACTAGTTCGGTAATGCTTCTACCCACTTTGTAGCTCCCTTCCCCTACGACTTTCGCTTCCATTTGTCCATTTTCAGCTTTGGTCGCTTTGTCGCGTTGCGATTGCCGCGCGCGAAATCTATGAGGTGGGCGGGGCTGAGGGTGCACGCAGCGCAAGCCCCTGGAGGGCTGCCAACATCAGCGCAGCGCATGAACTGTCAATTACTAGCCGCCGCACCCACTAATTACGGCTGGCGGTATAGGTGCGGGTTCCTCAATGCATGGACCCAGCGTGGCCCCCTGCTGGCGGTGTTCTAGCAGCTGACCAGCTGATCGTCGATAGATGATGGACGCCGGCAACTGCATCGGATGAGTTTTGTTTATGTTTATCATGGTGGGCAGCTGGAACGCCGCCAGCAGGAGTCCACGAAGCGTGGCATGCGGTGCGGCTGTCGCCCACCTCGGAATATACGCACTATAGACGTCGGAGTCCGATCCGACAACGAAAGTACGAATCGATCCTCGTCGGAATCCAACGCGTCGGATTCCGAAAAGCATCGACATGCATAGTTTATTGTCCGATCGGGTCGGTGTTCCACGCACCATAAATGGAGCAAAAGAAAGAAACTCCGAACATGGTCATAAATCACACTAGTTATGGTCGAATTAGTACGAGCAAACACGGCCAAATAAACTTGCTCTTTAACCTGTGTGGCACAGCATTGAAGATCATCACTATGAGCAAAGCAAAACTAAACACGATAACGGGTAATGACAACGGCAACAGCCACTGGATCATAAGGAAAGTGTAGAGGTAGACGAATACAAATAGACGACGGCGAATGAACAACAAACTGGTGTAAAGGACTGTGTTAGCGAAGTTAGCAACAATTTGGCGATGGGGAACGGCAGAAACAGAAATTTGTAAGCTGGATCCTCGGAAAAGTTGATACCACTGATAATTAGGAGGTTATGATTGCCATTCTGTGGGGCGTGTGATAGTGCAGTAGATGTAGTACAGGTGCATGAAAAATGGATGGAAAATTATGCGTTCTGTAGGAGAATCAATTATTCACGTCAGGCTCAGCTAAGATTTACGTAGCTTTTCATGAATAAGCTGTTCACCTTACCGAGCATACAATTTTTCAGTTCACATAAGTTTTGCCTGATTTTTCAAACACTTATTGTTGGCATGCGTGTATGCGCTTCTCCACCACAAATTTGGTGTCAATCCGTGAAGTCCTGAATTAGTTCGAGTCTTGCAGCTCTACAGTTATGCACTAAACAGCAAGCGTGCTCCTTCCACTGCTCCTTCATGATCCTGAGCCTGCAGCCATGCACACAAAGCGCAAACATGCTTCTTCCGTTTCATTATTCTGCGCTTGCAGCTTTTCCGCTCCGGACCCTAAACGAAGCCTCATTTGCTTTTCGCCCCCTTACGAAACCCAGTGTGCCCGACGACAAGCCGCACTGGGGCCTGAGAATAACTGTTTCTATATATAATACATAGCAGTCCTTAAGACAAGGATCAAAAATCTGGGCCACGCGCATTGGCCCCAAATTCAAGCGATGAAAAGCACCTGTTGAGAAGGTGACGAGGGACCGAGCTAGGAAACATGGACATCATAGAAATTTCAGTGCCTAGGATATTTCTCTCCGGCTATTATAAACTTGGTTATCGATTTGTTGATCTATTTCATTGATTTTCTCAAGTAAGCTCAAGTAAGTAGAGCTATCCACCATGATGATAACGATGGCCACTTGTAATCAGTATTCTAAGAATCTCATGGAATTTATCTCTCTGTTCATATGCGACAGTACTCCCAAAGACTTTCGAAAAAAGTTTGTGCAGTTCGACTGCAAACGAAGCTACTCCATCCAGGATGCCCTTATCCTTGTCTAGCCGATGGAGATAGCCATGGAGATAGCCAGGAGTTATAAAACACTCAAATATAGCCGAGTATGCTGTCTGCTAATAAATAATTTGTGTAACTCTTTTAGAAGCACGAGTGCAGTCCAAAAAACCTAGTTGCTCATTAAAGTTTCACCCAAAATCACTCGTAAAATGTATGACTACGTATCACTACAGCTAAGAGACGAATTGATCGGGTTGTAGATCGTTACGCCTGGGAAAGAAGGCACATCCGAGCTCTGCGATTGGCCAGTTGCATGAATTGGCCAACCATGGAGCTTTTCCGCGCCGCCCTCTTCATTTATAACACTACACACCCATTTCCTGCAAAGTGCTAGTTAGACATTTTTATTACGCCATGTATACGAAAGGCAAGATGAGATCATAGTTATGTCATCGTTTTCTCAAACGCAATGTGCTTTTTATTTCGCCGACAAAGCAGCAGAAATATGTGAAATCGCATGGAAAGGAGACAATTCAGTAGCACCAAATCTGTTTCGTAAAGTGCGAATGGCCTTATGAGAGATACGAATGAACACGGATTATATGCAAAAATGTTATATAACGCCAACAGTATAAATTTTGCAGAGCAGCAGCAGAATGGAGAGCTCTTCGTCGCCTCCATCCCGCCATAAACACCTAGTTTTTCTATTATTACGAGTCTTACCTCATTTTCAGTTCTTTCTTGGATTTTCAACGTTTCCCTTGTACTCACAGAGCCATCAACACGAATAATCCGGATGAAACGGAAAATTTTTTATTTCGTTTTTTCACTTATTCCCATTGAGGGATGCAACTCCTAATCTTGGCAACCCTCGTCGCCGTGGTTGCAGCTGGGCAGATAAGAGTTGGAGATGATAGTAGTGACAACGTAGAAGTCCATGTTATCAAATGGGAGGTTCGAGAAATTGACCAGGCTGAACCACCAACGAAACCACCGAGAAAGCATCACAGGCGAATTCACCTTATATGTATTCAAAGAAGAGCAGAACCAATAGTTCAGAAATAAATTTTAGGAAAAATCGCAAAGGAGCCCGGAATCCAACAGTAAGAAGAGCTAAAACTGAGAGTGATGGTTGGAGAAGCTACCTAAGCAGCAGCTACAAGGCAAGTTGGAAACGTGACAAATCTCGACCTCTTCAACTTTTGTTATTTATTTGTTATCTAGGTGTTCCAAAACGCGAGGAATTTCGATGACGCCGAGAAAAAATGCAGAGAAGAAGGAGCTCATCTAGTTTCAATTCATAGTGAACAGGAGAATCAATTCGTGCACAGTCAGTTGGCTATCTCTAGCGATTTCCAGAATATCGCAGCAGATATGTGCTTCAGCATCAGCACATATATGCAGTGCATGTAGTACCTCGGAGTTTCTAGGACGACAAACACAGCCCGAGCACGTCTGTGGAGCAGCTACACGATCTAGCTCTATTCCTACTGCAGAATTGCGCTAGCTAGCCTAAGCTCACCCAAAATGTTCCCGAACTCGTATGCGATTTGCGATATAGCGCTTCTTGAACGTGGGCGGACTTCTACATTAGCGACGCATTTGCACGCTTCCGCAGCTCACGCATCTCATCTGACCGATTGTTGCACTTTCCTCTTCCTGGTGTTTCCTTTCCATTATTTTTGCAGCATACAAGAGCGAGGAAATACCTACCGCTGAATGAATTCTATACACCATTCAAATTACTCATAAAAGAAAAAGCCGCTGTGGGGAGACAACCACTCGCCTATGAAATTATTAGGCATTCCTTTTTTCAAAGCAGGTACAATTTTATTATGAAGGTGTAAAACTATGGATGCGCGCTGTCTTCTTCCACTTTGATGGTAATTCAGTTTCAGCAGCAATTCTTTCAATGTATGCAAATGACCAGAAAATATAATACAAATTAGGTCTAGATTGAATCCTGAAATAACTACCGAAAGCCATCAATGAAACACAGATGGAGTGGAGTCACTTGCAGGTTAAGTTCAATATTTAAACATTTGCGCGTTTTCATGAAAATGTGAACTCATCACCTTGACATCTTAATAACATTATTTTGTGGCATTACCTTCGAAACTGAGGTGAGGTGTGATCCTAGTATTTAACCCAAAGGCTTCCCTGCCCATCGGTGACTCTCTACTGTGTAATACTGCTCTTAGCCTGGAACTAAAATATCCTCTTATGAACTCTGACCTTAAAAATAGTCTACCTGAACAGGTTTGTGGAAGGTTCACGGCATTCCACAGAATAATTCTTCGCCGTTCTGTAGTATTAGTGACTAAATCGAGCCATGAGTACTATCTAGTAACAGACAAAAATACAACGAGACAAATGGTCCAGAAGTTAGCATTGGCCCTCTTCTGAGAATTGCGAAGCGTCCTCGGCGAGGCTATTGAGCTATTTATACTGGATGCACGTATTCTTCTGCAGACTACTCGATTACCTTGTGTTAAGCCTAGAAACTGCTTACTGGGGAGAACTCAATGCTAAATTTTAACAAAATCCCTTTGCAAAGAAATTCCCCTCCATCGTTGATTCACTAGTCTTTTTTTAATTCTCTCATCACCACCATCCACAGTCGATATAAACTATTATAGAAGCACTCGTTAAAACGGACAGATAGGTTTTTCTGAGCGCTTAATGAACCTTTTCAATAGTCTAAATTTGTGCTTTTCAGGTCTAACAAGAACTGGTCACGAAATAAAGAACTTCGAAGACTTCGTTTATATTGGTTTGAGAAAGAATACACGGACTGGCAAGTGGTACTGGACTGACGGTAGCCAAGTCAACTACACCAAATGGGCAGTACACCAGCCCGACGAACCCGAAACCGAACACTGCACACAGGTAGAGTTCATTTTTTGGATAGTATGTCTCAACATTCACATAACTGCCCAGAAATAGTGTTCAATAAGCTATAAGATTGGCAACTAAGTTCGCGCCGTTTTTTCTCTAACAGTGTGAGAGCATCCCTTTTTTCTGCCAGTTCCCTTGCCAATTGATGCAAATTTTAGCGTAAAAGTTAATTTAATCGTTCTTCGTCCACGTCAGCAGGGCGTCCAGAAAGTGATGCGTCTTTGAGGTCAACTATGTATTCCATTTTTGAACTTGGCATAAGAATCTCGAGCGGTTCTCTCGGTTATGACACCATCTCCACAGATGACACAAATGTCGCAGCCTTTGTACTGGGAAAAGTTTCATAAAAACTAAAAAGATCGAAATGTCAAAAGGCTCCTTTTTCTCAACTTGACATACCATTTTAATTATCTAAAAATTGATAGAAATTGGAGTAAGCGAATAGTAAAATATAGATTCTGTTAGAAGGAAACATCCTTTTTCGAAAGGCATAAACCATCACGCCACATTATTTAACGACATGTGGAATATTAAAATTTAAAAAAAACGGCGGGAACTTACTTGTCAACCTCCTAATAATTGTAAGATTGCGGCTTTCAGCTACATCAAGACCCAGGACCAAAGCTGATATACGTTGAGGACAGGAAATGGAACAGCATTACGTGCAGCAGACCTATGAAGTATTTTGTGTGTAAAAGATGATGACTATGGCTGCCATTTGTCTCGGATTCTAACATTTTCTTCAAATAGAAAAATATTCAAGGCTGTTACTAATTATGAATACCTATCCAACAATTGGAAGCGATCCAAATATATCAAACAACTGCAACCGCAAGTTTTAGCATAAGACCGACTAAAGTAAAACTCTTGTTATTCGCCCAAATCATGCTTGAGTCTGGAGCCCCAGGAGATCCCGTATGGCTAGACTCACCAGAAAACCCTGGATCACACGGCACTCGTGGATCTCCTGGAACTCCCGGACAGCCAGAACTAAACGGAAGGCCGGTAGCTAGAGTTCCAGGACAAACAGAACCAGGTGATGCTGCTTCAAGCCCAGATACTCCAGGATTAAATCGCTCAGCTGAAACTCCTTGAACAAACACTGTGCCTGAAAATGATGTACAATACTGGCATGGCTCTGCAAGGATAGACACGTCTTCCATTAGTGGGAATTAGAATTCACAAAGATGCATGAATGGTAGCAATGGAGGCAATGACGGTAACGACGATGAAAGTGGTTGAGGCGACGCACAGCGTGCAATTTTGCAAATCAGCCTCAAAATGTATTTTTCGACTTAGGAAGTCACGTGTACTTCACCAAAGTACTAGCTGATAGTCCGCGCACATGGAATAAGCAGTTTTTTGGCGAGCGATCACCTGGTGGGGATAAATAGATATTGGAAAGATACTGTTTCAATGAAACACCGCTGAAGAAAAAAAAAACGGATGATGATATCATGAGTTGGCTCTGTCGTCTATGGTTGACTTCTAAATTTCGCACTTGAAATTCTTTTATTAAAACGAGAAGCTGGCTTTCATATTTCCTAGTAACCAAATTTGTCAGGAATAGAGAGGGAAACCAAATTTGCTTGAGAAGTGAGCGATTACGTATATAGCATTTTTGGTTAGATCTAAAAAAAGTACCACGTGTCTCTGCTAAAATAGTATATGGAAAACCTAGCATTAATCCTCCTGCATAAGACCATGTGTGTCATTTTTGGGACCATTTGCGAATCTTTTTAAAGAACACTTCTATACATAGCGAAACCGCCGCTCTTTAGGACAGATCTTTTCGACATGTTGCAAGGACATGAACATACAACATTGAAGGGACTTCTATTTCAGAACATCATTGTAGTTAATGATGCGCAAGACTGTTCTAACCCACGAGGCTCACTTGATGAGCATTTCAGAAGTATTAGACTTCCAGCAACAGCGAACATTGTGAGAGCGATTGAGGAAGATCACAATGCCACCTTTTAGGTCATAATTCGAATCCAAGAATATGGAAATCAGGGACTTAAAGACCACTCAGAGAAAAAATTAAGAGAGTATAAGATTTGGTGCAGGAATTCCTGCTTGAAAATGGGATATCATCGCTGTCAAGAACTTCTTATGTTGATCTCCCTCTCACGCAATCAAGTTTAACAATACCATCCCTGCAAAACCGCATCGCATTTCTAAGGATTTACAAAATTTTTGTGTAAACTATTATTATGAGGCTGATGAAGGCATATATGTAACAAATATAGAATTGTGATATTTGAAATCGCGGAACCTCACAAATATGTAATATTTAGTACGCGAGCTAACGTTAAACTGTTTCTGTGCAAATGTATGCAAGCTCACAACCAAAATTCATATGCATGTTCATTTGTTCGTAAACACGCATACGGACTCGAATTCATATACCGTAGCTACTGCGGACGAATTGTTCTTCAGTGTATGAGTTTTATACCCTCAAACTCTACTTCCGAAATAATAACATTAGCACTAGAACCTTGGCTTCCGTTGGTCATGTGCAGTGCGTAGAGGCAGCAGACTACCAGAAAGTGAGAGGAATTATCCAGCGGTTCTCTGAAAAATAATTTTGAGCGGCTAGATGTTCGAAATTGCACACTGTGCGACAATGGACTGGTGGAGTTAGCAGCCGGAACAATGGCGGCAGTGGAGACTACTCCACCGATGGCAGCTACGTCCACCGTGAGGTAGCACTTTGCCGCAACGTTGCAATGGTCAGAAAAGTTACGAAAGTGTAGATAGCCAAATCGACGAGCATCTTTTGTACATTTTAGTGATCATCTGTATATGTAAAATGGAATGTCTGTGCGTGTGTATATGTACACATGTATGTGTCAGTCAGTGGTGGACGCAGAAAGCACAAAAAGTGGGAGGGGGCGGGGAGAGGGGGCGTGGGAAAAATTGGGGCTTCCGCTGTTTTAGTGACCCGGATGGAAAATAAAATTAGTAAAAATTGGTGGACCGGCGGGCTACTCAGCGTGTGACAACCTTCACGTGGCTGCATACCGGAGGGCTATAGCTACAATCCATTGAACCGGTAGCGAGGGCTGATGAACGGATTATGGACTGATACGCGACCATTTTCAATCAATATCAAGCATGCTTGGAATTGCACAACCGCACTGCTTACCTTGAATCCACTAACATTCACTCCCTTACAAATGCTCTGCACAGGGTTACCACAAAAGTTGGTATAGCAAAGACATCAGAAATTGCGGATGTGGAAGCCATTTGAGAACCATGCGAAAAACACTGGGTGAGAAAATAATTAGTTCGCTGTCATTAAGGCTATCTCTTCGGTCTAATCGTAGATATCAGTAGAGTATTCACACAAAATTTCTTTGATTCCTTTGATTTAACCTACTCTCAGAAACGCCAAGTTACTCAATTATAAGATCTAGGTAAAGACGTATCAAGCCTGGCTTGTGTTCTTGCTACAACATTGCGCCGTTAGCCTGATGGTCCACCCGATAATCCAGGAACAGACGCTGGGCCTGGAAATGATGGCCAATACTGCTTCTGTCCACCAAGGACTGGAGGTTCAATGAACATCCGCCCTGGTGGAAAAGGAAATTCTCGAGAAGGCATGAATGTTAGCAATGAAGGCAATGGCGGATACAGCAGTGTTGGCGGTCGGAACAATGGTGGCAATGGAGGATACTATACCGATGGCAGCTCCGGCGGTTACGTCCGTCGTAAGGTGGCTGTTCGCCGCCGCGTCGTTATGGTGAAAAAAAAAAGCTCCGAAAGCGTGAACAGCTTGATAAACGAGCATTCTGTTGTGCACCTAGGTAATAAATCGTTATGTAGGTAAACTTACATTTCGTTGACACCTGGGACAATACAACGGGAGCATTTTACTTGCTGTGTTTTCGACGTTGAAATTCCACACGAGTAACAGCATTCGGCCGAAATATGCCTACTGGAGCACTCCACCACGCTGATAACGAGTCCGATGGCCATTTAAGATAAATATTCTAGGAATCTCATGGATTTTATCTTCCTGATCATACTCGACAGTATTCTTAAACATTTTCGAGAAAAGTTTATGCAGTTCGACTGCGATCGAAGCGATTCCATCCAGGATGCCATTGTCCCTGTCTATCCGATGGAGATCGCGGGGGATGCCAGAAAGCGAAGGAAAAATCCAAGAGTCATCCACATTTTGTTCAACAGACACTGAATTTCAATAATAATGCAATCGATCCTCACGGAATGAGTTGCTTTCCATGGATAAGAATGGCATAAATTTCAAATTCCGCTAAAATTCTAGTGCCCTCCCATGCAAGCAGTGGTTGGCAAATTTCCCAAATAAAAAATTCACAGAAACACAAAAACACAGAGTGAAATCTGTAAAAAAAAAACTCCGGACCGATCCAGTTCAAATACTGCGTGTGGACCCTACAGGAGTCGGCGGAGGTTACTTGTTGATTATATCAATTGTATTGATTTTCGCGATTTTTGACCGAAGGTCGACGAATATGACAATCATTTTGGATAAGCGTATCGATCTATCGATTTTTCCCGTTGCCCAGAGGTCACTGAGGAGATGCGTACTGGGTTTTCCAGTATGGTGAACACGAATACGACGAGCATACTATACTTAAACACCTGCTTATCGATTCATCAACTTTATTGATTTTTTGTGATCTTCGACAGGGAATCGGTGATGGCATACCTACTAGGGTTCTTAAAGGTGCTGAGCACGAAAGTGCAAAACATTTCGGATGAAGGTCTCGTTTTCCTGATTTCACAGATTTTATTCACTTTTGCTCAAGGGTTGGTGAGGGTGCGTCTGCTGGGGTTCTGTACAAGAATAAGACAAGCACAGTGAGCGGAGAGTTCAATTCATTCATTTAATTCATTTTCTCCGCTGTTTCGACGCGACCGGTTCTCAAACACGCTGATAATAGATGATAGATGCAAACAGCCAGGAGTTATCAAACACTTGAACGTAGCCGGATATGCCGTCTAGTAGCAAATAAGTTATAAGTCAAGTAAATTAATACTCTCTGAGAACCACGAAAATACTTTTGCATGACGATGCAGTTCTAAAAACTTAGTTGCCTATCTAAGTTTCACCCAAAATCATTCGTAAAACGTGCGACTACGTACTATTGCAGCTAAGAGACGAATTTCTTGGGGTGTGGAGTGGTATATGTAGCTCGACCGAGCCCTGCGACTTGCGTGAATTGGCTAAACCTGGAGCTTTTCCGCGATCAAAACGAAGCCCCCTTTGATTTTACGAAGCCTCGTTTGAGTATACGAAAGGAAGGAACCGCCTCAAAAATCACAGCTCCGGGAGACCGTGATTTTGGGGATCAAGTTCATTTGGGGATGAAGTTCATTTTTTACACTGTAATCGAGAGAACCTATATGCGTCACGCATTTGACATCACCTAGGCCTCGTAGAGGCGTTGAATGCTTATGTGCCCTATGCAGTGGCTTGCGGTGGGCATACGCTAAACCAAATCGGTGCTGCATCTTCCCAGAGTCTTCTGGTACGAATTTACCGCCCCGAACGGATGGATGGCTTGGTCAACCATGGACGCGATTGAAGCACCGACTGTGTGCGTCCGCAGCGAGCCTCTTACCACTGCACCACACGCGCCCAAAAATGCAAGAAGTTGGAGTAAAATCTTCAGTAAAACAAAAAGAAAAGTGTTACCAGAGTTGCTTCAACTTTCAGAGAAAACTTATGCGCCGCACCAAAGATATGTGCATTGAAAAACTCCTGTGAAGTGCACACTTCACGGATCGTCCTCAAAATTGTATAATACGGACTATGAGGTCAGGTGTGTTAAAGAAGTGCTTGGGAAGTCAGGCCTAACGTTTTTCAACAAAAAAATGTAAAAAAAAAAGAAAAAAAGAGCAAACGCAAAGAACACTCGTAAAAAAGTGCTCATTATGTGGCTTTTTCCCGGCAGCAAGACGTTGAGGAAGACCTGAAGTCTTCCCCATATACAAGTATTCTTTGCGCGGTACATAAGTTTTGGCAGGTGTTCCAAACACTCGTAGTGATCTGTCTCCAGTTTTAATTTTCAAGGCAATTCATTACGTTTGGATCCCCCCCCCCCCTCCCCCCGTTTGGATCTCACTCGGAAACTACTGGTTCGGGTTGGGAGATTTCTGTTCTAAGATTCCAAGAGCCTCAACCAGAAATGAGTATTTAGAGCTTTCATCTCTGGAGCCTCCGCGCAGAGTATTTGATGTCTGCTTGGTCCATAAGATTCTGCATTCATCGGTCTCTGGGGGACCGGAAAATTTCTTCATAATGGGAAGGTCCCGGACAAGAGGTTGTCCTTCCAAAATTTTGCTGATTCGGCCAAAAACGAGCTTCACAGCGAGATCATTTACAATCCGGGCAGATAGCGCCTATCTTCGGATCAGAAAAAATTTTACCACAACCCTCACACAGAGTCAATTCAAACGCCGTGTGCGGCACATTTTGATGAAATATGGAATTTCTTAGTTTTTTGAAACCATCGTATAGAAATGTTTTTGTATTTAACATTTCGCTCCTATGTGTATTGTTTTTTTTTTCGCTGGTCTTTATTGTACTTTTATAAAGTCTGCCATCTGCAAACGTAATGAACTTATACTTATACTGGAGTCGTTTGAAATTTCTTTCGGAGCAAAAATCGCGACTTTCTCGTTCATATTTTTTGGGCAGTACATAAGTTTAAGCTGATTAAGCGGAAAAAATGAAAATCAAACACATTCCATGAAGTGTATTTTTCACAGAAGTCCTTCTAATCTTGCGTACGGGCAAAACGCTGGCCTTTCGCGCATATACAGTGCGTTTCATAAGTATGTAGGCACCCCAAAATCTATAAGTCTAGACGATGATCTAGACGACGACCATAATCTAGACGATTGTGATGTAGAACGCAGTCGCCGGGGCTAATTTTGAAAAGGAGCATTCTTACGGTCGCACCGTAACTATGGGGTAAGAAATTCGGCGAAGTTGTCTGCAGTTTGTCAGCATAGAAAGCTGTAGCTGACCCTCAACTTCTAACGCTTGAGTGCAGAATAATGTTAGCATTCATTCACCCTGCATGTCCTGCTATTTTCGGGTGGTGGAGGGTTTTAAAGCTTTCCTTTCCGGCGGGTCAGTACCACTGCCGGTCTTCCCAGCTCTACCAAAAGCCAGTCAAATCAACACGAGATTTGCCTGTTTCATCCTGCAAGCTGAACCTGAATGTGATTAGGAACCTGTAGTGAATACTGGAGCAACGAGTATACACCAATGTGCTGCAGTACAATCTTGTCGCCGAACTGAAAGCGGTTTTGGTTACTGCATGGGACGTACTGGAGTATCGAAAGCCTTGTGGACATAGGTGGAATACCCTGAGAATGAGTCACACCCAACCTTCACTTTTTTGGCCAACCCTGGGTGGAACCATCACTTTGGGGAGGGGGTGGGGGTGACAATATAGGTGAGGAAATAAGCCACATGAAGTGATGCACGGACTATCCGGAATTGAAGGACACGTTGAAGAGGATTTAGTAATAATTTATTCATAATTCTGACATTTGTTTTCTCAAGGTAATCCTAGAGACCTATAAAAATACGCTTATCCACGGCAGAGGAAGAGAAGTACTACTGGAAAGTATTTAGTGTTGGCCACTGTGGTGGAAGCCGCGTAAAAAATTATCCTGAGCATTCGTGGTTTTTACGATTTTGACAGCATTATTTTCTAAAAACTGGAGAAGTGTTGAGGAAACATGATTAAGTGGTAGTGGCAGAGTAACAGTACCACTGGAAAATATTCAGAGATTGGAGCTGAAGGGAATTTATGAATGAGAATCGACCCGAGAAAAAATGAACTTTTTTTTGAATTTTCAACATTTATTTTTAGAAATATCCGGGACCCGACTGCAAAACTCTAATGTGAGAACAAGTAAGCGCAATATAATGACTTTAAAGGAAAATTCATTTCATGCATAGATTGCATATTGTTATCAGAACTGCGTGCCAAATTTCTGAAAAAAATGCAGACACGCAAAAGTAGGGCCCGCGCCGCGCCCCGTCTTGGGCGCAAAAGTGAACCTTTTTTAAATGTCAGGTTCCTAGGAAATAGAGGAGGATTTGCTCTTTCCAAGGATATCCAAACTCCCCTAATTGCTTTTGAACGCACGTCGAAATTTTTGTACCAAGTTGGGCTATTTTCGAACTTTGAGTGGATTTTTCAGGATCCGTTGGAAACCTTTTCCGGATGTCAGGTTGCCAGCGTGTTCAGCTGACGATTCTGCGTCGATTGATACCTGGATGCAGGATGGAGGTTCGCTGGCAAGCTCGGAATGGCGACTGTTTTCCTCTATTTCTATTTCCTAGGAACCTGACATTTAAAAAAGGTTCACTTCTGCGCCCAAGACGGGGCGCGGCGCGGGCCCTACTTTTGCGTGTCTGCATTTTTTTCAGAAATTTGGCACGCAGTTCTGATAACAATATGCAATCTATGCATGAAATGAATTTCCCTTAAAAGTCATTATATTGCGCTTACTTGTTCTCACATTAGAGTTTTGCAGTCGGGTCCCGGATATTTCTAAAAATAAATGTTGAAAATTCAAAAAAAAAGTTCATTTTTTCTCGGGTCGATTCTCATTCATAAATTCCCTTCAGCTCCAATCTCTGAATATTTTCCAGTGGTACTGTTACTCTGCCACTACCACCGGCCGACGCCTTGAGCTGAGAGGTATTAAGGGATGGATAGACCCCCCCCCCCGGTCGACGCCCCCGGCGATCAGTGACTGTGACTTTCACTCAGCCAACCGCCATTTTTCTCCCCAACCTTCACTTTCACGGACCCGTTCTCACAATTATTCCACCTATGCTTGTGGATGGTGTGCAAGGAAAAATATTTGAGTTAGGGTATAACAAAGAAGTTCCCGAAATCGGTGGAAAAACAATTATTCCACAGAAACGTGTTGCCTTTTCCCCTGCCTACATATTTATGAAACGGTGTGAATCGGACTGATATTGAAAAGTTGAACCAGTAGGTCAGGATTAAGAGGTCGACATATGAAATTTTTGGACTAGGGGTTTTTTGACATGACAAATTCAATGGAGTGGGCGGTAGTTTCGAAAAGTCGGAGCAATATAGCGTAACTTATAAATTTTGGGTGCCTACATATTTATGGAACGCAATGTATGTTTACATACATCTTTCGAACGGCGCATAATTTTCGGCTCACATTTATTTGTAGCATTTGTAGAACCACCTTAATTCTTGATTCACTGGAACTTTCAACTCATTATGTTGCGTTTGAACTGCGCATGAATCGTTCGAATTTTTCGAATCTATATTCCAAACCTGCAGAAAACCCACTCCAATCGAACTCCTTACACCTCGATCGTTTCAGTCGACCTCGGTGACATCAAAAGCGCTGCTCAAAGTATGTACGAGCATTTCAAAGCACGTGCACATTTTTCCTCCCTTAGAACCGATAGAGGCTCTTTCTCAAGGGCTCCGCTCCCAAAGTACGAAGTCCTCTTTGCCTTTTCACCCTTTCACGAAGCCCAGCCTGCCCCGGGGCAGACCCGTGTTGAGGTCTGCTCTCCACTCGTAACGCTCCATACCCATTTCTTGCAGCGTCACTGTGCTAGTCCAGACTTTTATCACGTCATGTATACGAAACGGAAGATGAGATCATAGTTATGTCATCGTATCCACGAAGGCAATGTGCTTTTTATTTCGCCGACAAAGCAGCAGAAATATGTGAAATCGCATGGGACGGAGACAATTCAGTAGCAGCAAATCTGTTTCGTAAAGTGCGAATGGCCTTGTGAGAGATACGAATGGACAGGGATTATATGCAAAAATGTCATATAACGCCAACAGTATAAATTTTGCAGAGCAGCAGCAGAATGAAGAGCTCTTCCTCGCTTCCATCCCGCCATAAACACCTAGTTTTCCTATTATTGCGAGTCTCACCTCATTTTCAATCCTTCCTTGAATTTTCAACACTTTCCGTCCAACTCATAGAGCCACCAATATGTATGATTCGGATGAAGCAGAAAATTTTTATTACGTTTTCTCACTTATTCCCATTGAAGGATGCAACTCCTAATCTTGGCAACCCTCGTCGCCGTGGTTGCAGCTGGGCAAATAAGAGTTGGAGATGATAGTAGTGACAACGTAGAAGTCCACGTTATCAAATGGGAGGTTCGACAAATTGACCAAACTGAACCACCAACGAAACCACCGACGAAGCATCATAGGCAAATTCACCTTATATGTATTCAAAGAAGAGCAGAACCAATAAATCAGAAAATTTTTTAGGAAAACTAGGAAAAGAGCCCGAAATCCACCAAAAAGAAGAGCTAAAACTGCGAGTGATGGTTGGAAAAGCTACCTAAGTAGCAGATACAAGGCAAGTTGTGAAGGTGCCACACCTCGACCTCTTTAAGTTATTTCGTTATTTATTCGTTTTCTAGGTGTTCCGAGACGCGAAGGATTTCGATGACGCCGAGAAAAGATGCAGAGAAGAACGAGCTCATCTAGTTTCAATTCATAGTGAACAGGAGAATCAATTCGTGCACAGTCAGTTGACTAACTCTGGCGATTTCCAGGATAGCTCAGCTTCAGCAGATATATGTGGGACATGTAGTATCTCAGAGATTCTGGGACAACAAATACAGCCCGAGCACGTTTCTGCCACAGCTACACAATCTAGCTGTATTCCTACCGCAAAATTGGGCAAGCTTGCATAAGCTTATTCAAAAATGTTCCCAAACGCGTATGCGATTTTCGATACAGCGTTCCTTGAACGGAGGCGGACTTCTACATTAGCGACGCATTCGCACGCTCCCGTATCCCTCGCATCTCATTTGACCGATTGTTTCATTAAGGGCACGCTTTTACCCGTGTCCGCGTCACTCCAATTCTTACAGGGCTCGCCTATTCTCCACCGTGGCGGAGACATGACTGAGAGATTCAAGAAGGGGGCGACTTCACGTGACATTGAGGGAGAAGAACACAGTACATAAGGAATTGAGTACACCACAGTTGGTCATGTCAGCAGTTAGGCCTCTTGAGGCATTCAAAATACGGAACGTGCTGCTCCTAGCACACGTAATGCAGCAGTTATTCACTACGCAGCGGAGCCTTAAGCTCCTTAAAGGCAGAGGACCACCTCGTTTCTCACTTAGACGATATCAGCATATCCTTGACCTCCTCGCCACTCTGATTCCAACAACGTACAGCTTAAGTCACAGAAGTGACAAAAACCCTGTTTTTGGTAGGGTCAAAGTGCCCGCTTTTTGGAGCAGGGGCGGATCCGCTCCAAAAAGCGGGTATTTGGTGCTGGCTGCCCGCCACGACAGCAACGTCGGGTGAACACGTCCTGTCTTGTCCGATCGAAGAGATCAAAGGTGATACAAGTCTTTGCACGTAAATTTGTTCCAGCAATTTGGTACAAACCCCGTCACGGAGAACGGGGTTTAGAGACCATACTGGGACATTTCGTGTACATTGCCGGAATCAGCGCATCGAGAAGATTCGAAATATTTGATAACTCGAAAACGATATGAGGTGGCCCTCTGCCTTTAAGCTGGCAGCGTGCCAGCAACGCATGCGTCTCTACGCCTGACACAGAGGCAGCTGGTACGGGACACGCTCCCTCCCCTCTTGTCGCTTAGCGCTCGCATCTGACTATTTCCGACAATTTCCATAAAAGCTCAATGTCAGCAAATGGAGGTGTATAGTATATCATGTATAAAGGCACTGTATCACGTCATATCTATTCTGGAAGTTCAACGTAGAAAGATTCTTCAAGCGATGGCGATCACAAATTTACACGTTCTTCGCTACATAAGGATCAAAGAACCTCCCTCAAAACCCACACTTTTTGAGAGAGCGAGGTGCCCGCTGCGTCAGCTACTACACTGGAACTGCGATCCCGACTCATTAGGTAACAGCGAACGGTATCGCAACTTTGCATCTCCATGTAGTAGCTCTCACAACGGGTTCCCTTGAACACTTCATGAATGAATGGCTAGAAGACCGGTGTGACAAGAACTGACCAAAGGTTCTTTTTTTTGTTGAAATCAAGGCCCGTAGTAAAGTGTCATGGCCACATTTGGGGCGACGATCGCACGTGCGACAATCTCCCAGCACTATGAGGTAGGAGATCGTCACCATCCGCGGCAGTGCTGGGAGCATGCATGTGCGAGGCGCTGATCTTTTCGCCCTGGAGGTGATGATCGCCATGTTTTGATGGCTAGGTAGTGTGCGTAGCGGAGAGACGTCGAGTGACGTACTCGGAGCATCTCACTCGCAGTGTGGTGATGATGTGAAGTTACGTGAACTCAGGAGCGCGAATTGCGCGGAATGCACCTTATTTTACGAACTGAGTCATCTCGCTCGCTCAACCCTGAGATGGAGTAGGGGTTAAGATTCAGCAGGGGTGGCGCAACCCTGGCGCCTCCCGGGCACTCCTACAAAGGTATTACATCAGGCACGTACGAATGGGAAGCAATTGCAGCTGCAATAGCAGAGCATCTACCAGTTTGGCTCGATAACCAATTAAGTAGTCCTCAATCAAATCTGCTGTTGAATCGCAAAAGGGCAATTTATACGGGATGCGTGCGGCTGACGCGCGTGCGTCTATACGATGAAGAATACGGGCTAGTCACATCGCAGTCGCAGCTCATTCGCACGCGTTCACGGCCTCGCGATGACCGCGCGTTCTTTTCATTGAGAATTTCATGCCCCGTTGACCGGTTCTCATAGAAAATCTTTTGCAAATGGATGCGTGCGTCTGAAAGTCGTAAGCAAGTCGCATCTAGTATAGAATGCCCTAATCGCACACGATCGATTCATCATGGCGCTGATCGCCACGATCCTCTCCCACACGAGGTGCGATCATCGCTATCAAGATGATGTGCGATGATCGCCCTCGACACTTTACTACGGGCCCAAATCTCAGAATCGGTTCTGATGTGAGGTGTGGTCCTAGTATTCAACCCAAAGGCTTCCCTGCCAATCGCTGACTCTCTACTGTGTGATGCTGCTCTTAAGGTGGAACTAAAACCTTTTCATGGACTCTGACACTAAAAACAGTCTACCTGAACAGGCTTGTGGAAGTTTCACGGCAATCCACATAATAATTCTTCGTCGTTCTATAGTATTAATGTATAAATCGAGCATAGAACTAGTTCACTGAGGAATAGGCAGAAATACAACGAGATGCACGGTCCAGAAATTAGCATTTGTTCCCTTCTGAGAATTGCGAAGGGTCCTGTGCGAAGCGACTGGGTTATTTATACTAGATGCACGCAAAAGGCACACGTATTCTTCTTCAGGCCATTCAGTTATCTGATGCTGAGCCCAAAAACAGTTTACAGTCAAAAATTCAATGCCAAATTATCACAAGATCTCTTTGTATAAAAAAAACCTTCTCGTCCATGGTTTACCCATTTGTACGAAGTATTTTTTCTTAATTTTCCAAACACCATACACAGCCCATATGAATTGGCTGCGCTCGTGCCAATAGACAAATAAGCTTTTTCTAAACGATTAATGAACTTTTCCTACAATCGAAATTCCTGCTTTGCAGGTCTAACAAGCACTGGTCACCATATAAAGAGCTTCGAAGACTTCGTTTATATTGGTTTGAGAAGGAATACACGGACTGGCAAGTGGTATTGGACGGATGGTAGCCAAGTCAACTACACCAAATGGGCAGTACACCAGCCCGACCACCCCGAATCCGAACACTGCGCACAGGTAGAGTTCATTTTTTGGATAGCATCTCTCAACGTTTACATAACTGCCGAGAAGTAGTGTTCAACAAACTATAAGATTGGCAACTATGTTCCCGTCATTTCTTCAAAATGAAATGATGAAGATGTTCCTCTATAGTAGTGTCACAGCATCCCATTTTTTCTGCCAGTTCCTTTAGAAAAAGGAAGCCTTAGTTAAAAGCAAAAGGAATGAGACGTCAAAAATGCCCCTTTTTCCTAAACTGATATTTGATTTTAATGATCTAAAAATTAATATAAATTAGCTTGAGCGAAAAGTAAAATATAGATTTCGTTAGAATAGAATATCCTCTTTCAAAAGGCATGAATCATTATGCCACAAATATTGTATGACATGTGGAATATTCAGAATTAGAAAAACGGCGGGAACTTAGCTGCCAACCTCATACTTGTTGTGAGATTGCGGCTTTCAGCTACATCAAGATCCAGGACCAGGGCTGATATATGTTGAGGACAGAAAATGGAACAGCATTCCATGCGACAGACCTATGAAGTACTTTGTGTGTAAAAGATGATGACTATGGATGTCACATGTCTTGGATTCCTATATGGAAACCTTATTCAATGAAGCAGTGCTGTGTACTAACAGTTTTCTTCGAACAGAGACATGATCAAGACTGTTACTAATGATGAATACCCACGCAACAATTTCAATCAATCCAAATATTTTCAAAAAATGCAACGGAAAGCCCTATCGTATGACCAACTAAAGTGAAACTCTCGCTGCTCTTTCAAAACAAGCCTGGGAAAGAGCATCAGGAGATTCCGTACGGCTAGACCCACCAGATGAGCAAGGAGCAACCTAATCAGTTAGGTACTCCAGGCATCGACAGAAGAGAAGTGCTGTGTCGCCCAGCACTTGTGGATCTGCTGGATCTCCTGGAACTCCGGACAGCCGCGACAAAATAGAAGGCCGGTAGCAGGAGTTCCAGGACAAGCGGAACCAGGTGGCCCTGCCCAAAGTCCAGGTACTTCAGGAATAAAGGGCTCACCTGCCATTTCTTGAATAAACACTGTGCCTGAAAATGATGAACAGTACCGGCATCGCTCTGCAAGGATGAGCGATAAAACCCGAGCGGAACCGGGTGTGCAGTCCAGTGCCTTACAATCGTGGGCTCATTCTGTGGTGTGAGCGTGTGAGTGTTTTGTCTGTGATCTAAAATACTTCCATTTTCGCTCGGAGACGGACAGAGACGTCCGCTGTGATTTTTGACTACGACGAGCAAGAACGTAATAATTGTCTTCTATAAAATATCGCACTATCGACTTTATTGATTTTTGCTCTTCTTGTTCGTGAGGAGGTGACGCCATGTTGGGGTTCCTGAATCTGCTGAACATGTGGAAGCCACTTTCACAAAAAAATTAATTTCTAATGTTTTTCCTCTCCTCCCACCCCCCCCCCCCC
>JARK01001341.1:842205-905683 GCA_000688135.1 Ancylostoma ceylanicum | reverse complement strand
GGGGGGGGGGGGTGTGGTGAGAATGTCGAACAACTGCAACTCAACCCCGTTCAGAGACGGCGGCTTTTCTCGAACAAGTATGACTTGCTGTCTGGCAGCACACAGAAGTTCCGGTGTTGTAAACTTCGCGGTGAATCAGGGTTTTCAGGGACGGTGAACTCATCGACAATGATGAATCAGCGTGAAACATGCAGAAGAAACAGGAAATGATGACAGTGGACCCTGTGCATCCGAAGCGCAAATACGTTTTCCGCTAATAGATCCCATCTCGGAACCCTGAGGGTGGTACGCATTCCACACACCACTGCGCTAAACCACATGCGCACACCAGCGCTAGCTGGCGCGGCGAGACCTTTTCATCCATGTCGGTAGATGTGCTTATGGAGGTATCATCGCATGGCGGCTATTTACTCTGATCGACTTACTGTGTTATTGTCCAGCAGCAGGCGTCACGGCAAGCGAATCACTTCAGAAGTGAGAAGTTCCGTGAGCACTTCCTTTAACAGCCCTTCTCCATGTCTTTTTCTATTCTTCCTTGGAGTTGAAGCGCTTTTCTTTCCAAACTACAAGCAGTCAAAGCCAATAACTGACTCTAAGAATGCAGACCATTTCTTATTAATTATTCTCACTTACTTTCATTGAAGGATGCTGCTTCTAATCTTAACAACCCTCGTCACCGTGATTGGAGCAGGGCAAATGAAAATAAGAGATCATAGTAGCGATAGTGATAATGACATTGAAATCCATATAATCAAATGGGAGGTTTGGCCGATTGACCACAGTGAACCATCAACGACAACAAAACCACCGTCTACTCGAACAACAGATCCTGACCACACTGAACAGTTGACGACAACAAAACCACCGTCTACTCGAACAACTGATCCTGACCACACTGAACCCTTGAAGACAAGAACACCACCGACTATTCGAACAACAGATCCTGACCACACTAAAGCATTTACGACAACGAAACCACCGTCTACTCGAATAAAAGATCTATCTCGCCGCAACTACAAGCTGGAGAAGAGCAAAACTATCACCCCAGAAGCCATCACTGGGAGAACTACATCTACCATTAATGGTTGGATAACTAGTCATAATCATAATGAGCGGCGTAAACACATTCACATTCTTGAGCGAAAGAAGAGGAGAGCCACCACCCCAGAAACAACAACAGAAAGAACTACGGAAGGAGCAAGGACTATAGCTACAAGAAAAGCTACAACCAGCAAAACTACCACCTCAAAAGCCATTAATGAGAAAACTACATCTACCACTGATGGCTGGATAAGTCATCTATGGAACAGCTACAAGGTAAGTAAGGAAAATCCCCTCTATTGTGCCACTCTGTTCAGCACTATTCCGCAATTTAGGTGTACAGAAACGCGAAGAATTTCGATGATGCCGAGAACAGATGCAGAGAAAACGGAGCTCACCTAGTTTCAATTCATAGTGAACAGGAGAATCAATTCGTGCACAGTAAGTTGGTTAGGTATGCTGATTTTTAGAAAAGTTCGGCATCAGCAAATAAGTGTAGTATCTCTTACTCAAGAACAGGGTCTTACTAAAGGCAAAAGCAAGACTGCCTGACCAATTTGTGCGTGGGTCCGTATTACCCACAGAATTTTTAGCTTTTTTGAGTTTGATTCAATTTTTAGCTCACTACTATTGAGCCCCTAATTCTTCCATCAAGAAATAGTTGCGGAGCTCAGTGGTTCACAAAGTCTAAAAGCGTGAAATTGGTTGCATTTGAGAAATAATGCGGAAGTAATCTCCTTCGCATAGCATTCATTCAGTACTGAATCTGGAATAAAATTTCGTACTGAGAAGTATACTAACAAGTCTCCGCAGAACCCGTCAGCACCCTTACTTTTCGTCCATCATTGAGTCGCCTGACACTCCACAATGTTTCTCTCATAACCACATCCCATAATCGAAACGAACTCTTAAACAGCGCTTTTAAAAACAGCAAAATGAGTGTTCTGAAGGATTAATTAGCATTTTCAACAGTAGACGTTAACATTTTGCAGACCTTACAACCACTGGTCACGATGTGAATAGCTGGGAAGACTTTGTTTATATTGGCTTGAGGAGGAATTTACAAACTGGTAAATGGTACTGGACGGATGGGAGCAAGGTTGAATACGTCAAGTGGGCAAAAAACCTACCCGACCAACACGCATACGAACACTGCACACAGGTACAGTACATTTCTGCACAGCACCTCTCAACGTCTTCATAAGTGTTCTTGAATATCGCTCAACAGACTGCTATACCTGCGGTTTTCAGCTATTTCAAGATCCAGCACCAAGTCTGAAATACGCTGTGGAATGGAGGTGGAACGACATTGGGTGCCACAAACCTATGAAGTATTTTGTGTGTAAAAGATGATGACGATGGCAGCTACTTGCATTGAATTTCCATGTCAAAATTTCTTTTAATGAAGTACTGTTCTGCATTCTTCATATACAAACTTATCGAAGATTATTCTTAATTCTCAGCACTTATTCAACGATAAGGAGCGAATCAGATACTTTGAAAAATGCAATAAGAAAGCCCAAACTTTGAGCTTACAAGGTGAAATTTCCGCTATTTGCCCGAAACACGTCTGGGTCTAGAGCACCTGCAGATTCCAGATGCCTGGATCACCAGAAAACGCAGGAGCGCCTGATCAGCTAGGTATTCTAGTCGCCGAAGGAGAAGAAGCCCTGCAGCACCACCCGGCACTTGTAAGCAATCTATTGGAACCTACGGACAGCCAAGACCGAACAAGAGGCCGGTAGCTGGGACTCCACTAAAAGATTTGGATGAAATTGCAAATGTGACCCAAAGTTTGACAAAAAAAAATTAATACCCCACAAGGGTAGCCACATTTACCGAAATAGCCATCAAGAGAAATGAGGCTTCGATACAACTCAATTCTAACAAATTTAAAACTACTATAACGATTAGAACGGTTAAAAAAAGATGCTGAAGGAGGCAAAAATGAGATTGCAGGTATCTCATCGTTTTCTCAAGCGCAATTATGGCTTTTATTTCGCCGACAAGGCGGCAGGAATATGTGGAATCTCACGAAAAGCAAACAATTTTGTAGCAACAAATCTGTTCCGTAGAATGCGAATGGCTTTGTGAAAGATCAGAATTAACATGGATTATATGCAAAAATGTCAAATAACGCTAACAGTATAAATTTTGAAGGTAAGCGGCGGAACGCAGCGCTCTTTTTTCGCTTTTTCCCATCATAAACACCTATTCCTTCGATTATTTTGCACCACTTACGATACATTGAAGTGAATCGCATCAATCGAAGGTCCTTGTTTAGGCGTTTGTTGTTATTTACAGCTCTTGAGTGGGAAAACCAGGCAGAAATAGAGCCGTTTCAGGCTGTTTCAGGCTACATAATGCTACTATTAAACAATTTCCCCACTAAGCGGAAGGTACTGGATGTCGGAGGCATTTCGAAATGGAATAAAAGTCCTAGCATACGGTTACAAATAGTCTCTTAAATACTTTTCTCCTGTTAAACTCCATTGAAAATGTCTTGAACGTCCTTAAAGGCAGAGGACCATCTCGTTTCGCATGTTGGAGATGGCAACATATCCTCGACCTTCCATGCTAATTCCAGTGACCTACATCAACAGAAAGGATGAGCGGAATTCCGACTTCCTACTTCCGAAACTCCCGATATTCCGGTGTTTTTTGGAGTTCCGACTTCCAAAAGATGCGAAAAAACCGGAAGTTTCCGGGAGTCTAGAATTGATTAAAATTGGTTTTTATCTCAGTGTTGCCGCTAATTTTGCGCAGTTTTTTGAAGATCTAGACGGCATTGTCTGCACAATACGGCAACCGTGAACCAAAAGTAACGCTTCATAGGCGTGGTCTGTTTCCACACAGAATTTGCTGTCATAAATGTGATGTCATACAGGATGGGAACAGTCTTTCACCGGAAATTTCGTTGTGGTTTCTTTTCTGAAAAATCTGGGAATGAATTTATGCTGTTCTAACGCCTACGTTTTTGTTGTCGGCTCGATACTACACATCAGTGTATGCAATAATGAAAAACCACTGTCAAAAATTCAGCTAGGAAAAAGCGAAGATCTGCTCAACAATTAACCATTTCTGAAAGAGTCGACGAAAAATTCAAAGTTGCTCGTTCTCATTTACTTCACACATGATGTTAACAAACTAAACAGCATGAGGCTATACCAAAGTCAGGCAACCCTCAGTTCTTTCAAAGTAGAAGAGCCGCACAGAGTACCGCTGAAAAGATATCATTAACAAGATGAATTACTATAAGGCACTCTTGTAATGGAGCTCCGATATGAAAACTATGCAGTGGTACTCAACATTCTTCTCTACAGGGCATTTTTCTGTGGAAAATATAATGTATTCAACTCCAAAGCGCTTTTCTTTCAAACTTACGATTCCTGACAAATTTGATATAGTCCTGCTCAACCATGGGGTTTCGTCGAGCGATCCATTATTTTTCATTTAAACTTCAACTCTGAATTGATACGACTATCCATGAAAGTGATTGTTATAGATAGAATTATCAAAACGAACGAGAGTTAGTCTCACGATATACATGGTTTACACCAACCGTAAGCCCTCTTACTATATAGATGCGTACAGTGGGCGTCAATGGCGGTGACCCGTCTGCGGCCTCGAACTGAATGCGGCGCGACCGCGCCGCTCGAGTGAGAACCCTCTCCGGGACATCCAATTATGGGGTTTTCTTGAGAGTCAGTTAGTTTTCTTGTTAGTTATCATCAAATATGATGAACAACTATCAAGAAAACCCAGATAAGCCACCGCGGTGACGATTCTAGCGTGAGCGGTGCGGTCGCGCCGCGTGCTTTTCGAGGCCGCAGACAGGTCACCTTCATTGACGCCTACTGTATGTATATACACACATTGGACTCTGTACTTCCGACTTCGAACTTCCAGCGCTTCCGATAGTCCGGTCTTTTTTTTGGGATTCCGACTTCCGACTTCCGAGTTCCGATTTTTCCAAGTCTAACTTCCGCTCATCCCTGATCAACAGGCACAGAAGTGACGAAAGTCTCGCAGTCCAGCATGCTTCCCCGTCGCGAGAGCTCCAGTCACAGATCACAAGGCGGATGAGAATGGCAAACAACTGTGACTCAACCCCATCCAGGAATGGTCTGCTTTCTTTCAAATAAGTGTAATCCGCCGCAAATGTCATCGTGAGATGAGGAAAATTCACAGACTCCCTTGTTCTACTGATATATTTATGAGCCCTTTTTCTTTTCTCTTTCTACTCATCTTTAAAGTTTATAGCGCTTCCCGTTTTGATCTGCGAGTAATCAGAGCAAATAATTGGTTCTCCGAATACAAAGAACCTGTTGCTAACTATTTTCACTGGTTTTCATTAAAGGATGCAACTCGTGATCTTGGCAACCATTTTCACCTTAGTTGGAGCAGGACAAATAAAAATTGAAGATGATAGCAGCGACAAGGACAATAAGGTTGGGCCAACTGACCAGACGGAAACAACGAAACCACTGCCTCCTGTACAGAGAAGGCCAGGCATACACCAACGTACAAAAACACCCCGACAACATCAGCGGCGTAAACACATTGAGATTTATAAGCCAAAGAAGAGCACGACCACCAAATCAGAAACTACAACAGAAAGAACTACGAAAAAATCACGGAATACAGCTACAAGAAGAGCTACAACCACCACTAATGATTGGATAAGCCATCTAAGGAACAGCTACAAGGTATGTTAGGAATGTGCTAATGTTGGAGCACATTGTTTCCCTCTATTTCGCAATTTAGGTGTTCAGAAACGCGAAGAATTTCGATGATGCCGAGATGAGATGCAGACAAAACGGAGCTCACCTGGTCTCAATCCATACTGAACCAGAAAACCAATTTGTGCACAGTCAGTTCATTGAGCGTGGTGATTTTTGGAACAGGTCTGCATCAGCAAAAAAGTGTAGTATACCATACTCAAGAGCAGGGTCTTAAATCAAGATCGCTTTCAAGATTTTCATTCGAAAAGAATCACTACGAGCTCCTGATTACAATGGTGCACATGTTTCAGTGCTAAATTGCAAAAGAAAAATACTTTTCAAGCGCCAAATTTCGTGTTGCTCAAGGGCCTAGCAAAGATTTGACTACGAGGTCTTCGCATCATGCACTCACTTGCTGGTAATAGATGATGCGCGCTTCCAATACACAAGAGGAGGAAATGATGAGGAAGGCTCATAAAGAGTATCTTGTTAGGGATCCTTCAGCCTCGACATCGCCCCTCAGTTTTGCCCACAAGCTTCCGAAAAATAGGCTTTGGGAAAGAGTATTCCGCCAGTTTTATATAGAATCACTTGTACCGTTGTGATTAGCAGCTTCTGGGAATTTTTTCGAACTAAAAGTCATTCCGAGGTGAGACAGCGCCTCTGAACGCAAAGGCAATGCTGCATGGCCAATTTGTAGCAGCAGGAATAATTTGCTTTTGGTTGCACCTGAGAAGTACGAGGGTTCTGCATATGTATTAACCACCCACACTTTTGTGGTACTGACAGAACCATCCTGTATTAGATGCATGTGTGCAGACCATCCATTTGTTTAACGCTGAACCCACAAGATGCTCATGAAAAAACTCATGCTAAAAAATGCTATTTCTATGCCTCTTTAATATTCTTTGGATAGCATTATTCTTTGTTTTTCATTGGAGCGTTGCAAAAAGACTGTTTCTCGATACAGTTTTGTTTTTGATTAGATTTTTCAATTCGGTACGAGCTGCAATCAACACAAATTGGTAGCGCCCATGAAACAGACCAATAAGTCTCTCCTAAGCGATTGATGAGTCCTCTCAGCTACGAAAATTCCAGTTTTGCAGGCCTCACAACAAGTGGTCACAGCATAAAAAACTGGGAACATTTCGTTTATATTGGTTTGAGGAAGGATTTACTAACTAATAAGTGGTACTGGACGGATGGGAGCAAAGTTGACTTTACCAAATGGGCAAAAAACCTACCTGACCAACCCGCATACGAAAACTGCACACAGGTACGTTACATTTCTCAACAGCACCCCTCAACGTCTTCATAAGTGTTCTTGAATAGCTTTTAACAGACTGCTATTCCTGCGGTTTTCAGCTGATTCAAGATCCAGCACCAGGTCTGAAGTTAGCTCAGGAATGGAAGTGGAATGACATTGGGTGCCATAGACCTATGAAGTACTTTGTGTGTAAGAGATGATGACGATGGCAGCTACTTGCACTAAATTTCTTTGTGGAAGCATCTTTGAATAAAGTGCTGTTGTGCCCTCTTCATACACAACCTTATCCACGACTGTTCCTAATTCTCAGTACCTATTCAACGATTATGAACAAATCAAATACTTTGAAAAATGCAATAAGGAAGTCCAAACTTCGAGCTGCCTAAAATAAAGTTCCCGCTATTTGCCCGAAACATGCCTAGTTCCAGAGAATCTGGAGATTCCGGATGGCTCGGCTAACTGGAAAACACAGGAGCACCTGATCAGCTCGGTAATCTAGACGTTGAATGAGAAGAAGCCCTGCACCATCCGGCAGTTGTAAACAACCAATTGGAACCTACGGACAGCTAAGACCGAATAAAAGGCCGGTAGAGCTCCAGTAAAAGCCGGAACTGCCCGTCCTGCTGCGAACCCAGGTCCTCCTAGACTAAATGAATCACGTGGAATTTCTTTGACAGGCGTTGTCCCTAAAAATAGTACTCAATGCTCTCCTTATTCAGCAAGGATGAGCGGTCCTATGGAGGAGAGGAAAAGAAAGTTTGCAACAAAGCATGAATGGTAGCACCAGAAGCAACGACGTGAACGGCGGTGTAGGTGGTCGAGGCGACAGTGTTTTAGCAGTGAAGCATTAAGATTACTCTACCGACGGCAGCTAACCGCTGCTTCGCAATGCTCAAAAGAACTGCGAAAGTGCAAACAGTCGAATATACGAGCATTCTTTTGTGCACTTTAGTGATACACGAACAGGGTAAGGCATAAGTTATTGCACACAGTTTATATCTCCACGATTTATTCCCCTTATTTATCCGTCGAATAGAGAAAAGTCCAAGGCATACATATTTCAATCGAAACCCGGTTTTCTGAGAACACTTTGTCTGAGAGCAACTCTCTCCAATGATACCCAGAGTTTATCATCAAAACTATTACAAACGACGAGAACGAAAAATAACGGCAACTTCATGTTTCTTGCCATGGCCAATTTTCACCCAATTCGCTTTTGAGAATTTTTCCCACTGCAGGATATGACAGCAGGCACAGAATAGATGTGATCTGGAAACTACAACAAAAGCGCTACAAAAAGGGAATGTAGTTCCATAAATAGACCCGAATGTGCAGTGGTTATCAAAACTATTACAACAATCGGTTTCCGTAAAACACTTCCTCCAGGATAACGCTCGAAATCGTGAGGACTATAGAATAAAAGGATCTCGATTCAACTATGGATGGAATAACGCTTTCCATTCCATATGTGGGGGACAGTTTAGCAATAAAAGTGAACCAAGTAGTGAAGGATTCTCGGTTACCGATCAGACTTGTGTTCCATCCACCAGCGACCTTGAAAGACCTCCTCACTTCCACTTGCATAAATGAATGCAGATGTCATGAAATGGATTGCCGATATTGCTCCATAGAGAAAATATGCGAGCTCAGAGGCACTGTTTTTATGATCATATGCGATGGCTGTGGCGAAAAATATATCGGTGAGACAACGAGGCCACAGGAGGTTGGATGAACACAGAACAGCGCTTTCACAACCAGCTTCCTACCCAACGGAAAGTTTTCCACGCCACCGGAGCCTTAGGCACGCGACTCAGCAACCACCAGCGTTCAAGGTCCGAGTGTTGCATCGTCACCTAACTAGAACTTCGGAGAGGAAAATAATGGAAGCTAGAGAGATTAGAAAGCACGAGCCGGAGACAAATAACTGAGACGAGCTGGAGGAAATCTTGCGATGATCACATGATTGGATCCTTCTTCCCTTTTAAGACATTCCGGTGCTGGGACCCCTCACTCTTTCGCTAGGAATAAAACAGGGTGAGGTCCACCATCCCTGTCCCACGCTCCTGTGTTTCTTTCTTTCTCAGTGAGATTTCTCTGTATAGGTGCTTTGCTGTGTTGGTAGCTAAGTTCATCATCAACGTCCTGCCCGCACAGTAGTGTTGGTTGATTAGATTGCTTGTTTGTGTATCCGATTGTTTTGCAATTTATCTGAAAATTAAGGTCCGAAGAAGACATTAATGCCGAAAGCTCACTAGAATAAAACAATCGAATAGAGTCTCAATAATTCAAGAATAGAAGAGATCAGATGAGGTTCAGAGACAGAAGCATTTTAGACTATGGAATGTGTTGAAACGAAACACATTCCACTGAGGTTAGGGTAGCCTGAGGAACAGGGTTGTCCTTCAAACACTGACAGAGTGGGCTAGGAGACAGAGAGATCCTCAGAGGGCCCCTGCCAAATTGGCCTCAAGTAAGATGATGAGTGCCAGTCGGTGATCGACGCACATATCTTTTCTAGAGGATCTGAGCTAAATGTGTTGCAAGGAACCCATTTCAAGGTGATACAACGAGGATAGGCCTCATTCTCTGAGATATTCTGCATAGTGACAAATGACAGATTTCGACCTTAGTGAATAAATTTTTTTCTTTGAGAAAGTATTTGGTGGAATGGTGAAGTCCCAACTTTCGTCTACTCTTCATGAGTATCTACTCCTCACATGAAAATAACCATTTATTCAATACTTTTGACCGCCACTGTAGATAGGCCAACTGTACCCCTCAAAACCTGAGGTTTCCTTTTTTCATGCAAACAACTTTTGGAACAGATTTGCTCTGTGCTCTTATCAACACGGGTCTTGAGTAGATTTTGGATACATGTGTACACTCCGTAATGGGGGATGGGGAGGGGGGAGGGGGTGGTGTTTGGCCCAACGTGTCCATTGTCCGTGATTGGTGCTATAACGAACATCGAACGCACACCTTGGTTTCGCACTATGTCGCCCTGTGGAGCAAGATAAACACGAGATACGCCCTCCCAAACCATTAGGAAACAGACTGAAAAGAACAGATGAAACAGAAGAATAACCAGATGGATAAAAATTGAAGAGGCGAGTGTTATGCTGCCTCCCCACCATGCACACTCTCATATACAGCAGCATCTTGTGGCATGTCCCTCCCTCTATACCTGTCCTATCATTGAAATTTCACAATGCACAGAGAGAATCGCATCACAAACGCAAATGCACATTTGTTGGTTTACATAAATAATATGTTTATGATAATGGAGGCAAAAGCAAACCACTCAACGAGGTGTTCAAACGATTTAGCCAAAATTAATAAAAAAAAGCACCATTTCGTTTTGTCTACCTTAGAATATAACCCTGTTCTTTTTTCTTTAAAATTTCTGTTATTTGTTCGTGAAAAAACTGACGCCGGACTACCAGCCATGTCCTAATCTCGTTTCGCCAATATGCCTCGTATTCATCCTTATCTCATGGTCATGCTGACTATGCCAATTTTTGTTGTACTATGTTCCGTCCCACTACTTTCCATTATGCAAAACTGTGTGAAACTATCAAAGAGAACTAACCGTTTTCTCAGCGCAATATATGTATTTTTTTCTTAAAGGCAGAGGACCACCTCGTTTCTCACTTAGACGATATCAGCATATCCCTGACCTCCTCGTCACGCTGATTCCAACAATGTACAGTAAAAGGCACAGAAATGACGAAAACCCTGTTTTAATTGGGTCAAAGTACCCCCTTCTTGGAGCGGGGCGGATCCGCTCCAAAAAAAACAGGTACTTGTTGCTGGCTGTCCACCACGGCAGCAACGTCGGGTGAACACGTCTTGTCCTGTCCGATCGATGAGATCAACGGTGATACACGTCTTTGCACGTAAATTTTTCCAGCAAACTAGTACAAACCCAGTCACGGAAAACGGGTTTAGAGACCATCTTGGGACATTTCAAGTACATTGCCGGAATCAGCGCACCGAGCAGGTTTGGAATATGTTAATAACTTGAAAACGATATGAGGTGGACCTCTGCCTTTAACTGAACTAGCTAAATGTAACTACACACATCTCATCGGTTCAGTTTGCTTTGTTTATTGTGGTTGACCAAGTGGCAAGAGTAAATTTGAACATATAAATGAGGAGAAAGCGGTGTACTCAAATACAAATGGAAGGGGAAGAACGGTGATGGGGAGATGATAGAGGAAGATAGACAGATGAAGACAGAGGATGGCATGATATAGTGTCACGCATTTGGTGTTTATCACAGTGTTATTGGACATTGCTCCACTGCTGCAGACCGAAGCACCTCTATCTTACCGTTGGACCTGTCTGCAGGTGTTTCCCCAGTTCTCGACGCCGACGCACCCATATGCCACCGTTGGACCAGTCTCTCTGGATTTTTCTCGATTCCAAGGCTCTTCCGAACATTCCAAATAATACAGTCGTTTTCATTGCAACCCATAGTGCGTAGTGCACAATACTTAGTCTAGTGCTCGCGGGAGATTGTAGATGGTGCGATACACTAAAACAAAATCGACATCTTCGCAGGAAGGATCGAGCGGACGAGAACGCGAAGCGAGGGGCAGGGGGAGTGACGAGAATTTCAAACCACGGCAACTCAATTCCGCTCAGAGATGATCGGCTTTTTTCTCGAACAAGTGTGATTCGCTGTCTGACAGCACAGAGAAATTCCGTTGTTGTAGACTTTGCGGTGTATCGGCCGTTGGACAGCGAACTCATCGAGAGTGATAAATTAGAATGAAACACAAAAGAGAAACGGGAAATGAAGACGGTATCCTCTGTGCGTCCAAAGCGCGGATGACTATTCCGCTGATAGACCCGCCCCGGAAGCCTGAGGCTGGTATACATTGCACACACCACTGTGCTAAACCACACGCCCACACCAGCGTTAGCTCGCGCGGCGAGACCCCTTGATCCAGGCCGGCAGATGTGCTTATGATGGTATAGGGCGGCTATTTACTGTGATCAACTTACTGTTGTGATTGTCCCGGCCTCACGGCAAGCGAATTAATCCAGAAGTGAGAAGTTCCGTGAGAACTTCCTTTAACAGTTCTTCTTCGTTTCTTTTTCTATTCTTCCATAAACATTGTTGCGCCTTTCGTTTCAATCTACGAGCAATCAGAGCAAATGACTGGCTCTCAGAATGCAGAACATTTCTTATTAATCGTTTTCACTCATTTTCATTGAAGGATGCAACTCCTAATCTTGGCAACCCTCGTCACCGTGTTTGGAGCAGGACAAACGGAAATAAGAGATCATAGTAGCGATAGTGATAATGACATTGAAATCCATGTAATCAAATGGGAGATTTCGCCGATTGAACACAATGAACCATTGACGACAACAGAACCACCGTCTACTCGAATAACAGATCCATCTCCTCGCATTCACAAGCCAGAGAAGAGCAGAACTACCACCCCAGAAACCATTACTGAAAGAACTACATCTACTACTGATGGTTGGATAACTAGTCATAATCATAGTGAGCGGCGTATACACATTCACATTCCTGAGCTAAAGAAGAGCAGAATATCCACCCCAGAAACAACAACAGAAAGAACTACGGAAGGAGCAAGGACTATAGCTACAAGAAAAACTACAACAAGCAAAACTACCACCTCAAAAGCCATTAATGAGAAAACTACATCTACCACTGATGGCTGGATAAGTCATCTAAGGAACAGCTACAAGGTAAGTTAGGAAAATCCCTCTATTGTGCCACTCTGTTCAGCTCTATTCCGCAATTTAGGTGTACAAAAACGCGAAGAATTTCGATGACGCCGAGAACAGATGCAGAGAATACGGAGCTCACTTAGTCTCAGTTCATTCAGAACCGGAGAACCAATTTGTACAAAGTAAGTTCACCAAGCACGATGATTCTCGGAAACGTTCAGTATCAGCAAATAAGTGTAGTATACTATACTTAAGAACAAGGTCTCAGACATAATGCGCCCTTCCAATCCGAATAACGAGGCAATGGGGAGTAATGCTCATGATTGATAAGATCTTCCTCGGAAGGTGCGTTACAAGGAGTGCATTTTCCAGAAATCCTTCTTCTTCGGCCCTGCCTCTCGGCTTTCCCCACAATATCTCCAAAAAATAGAGGTCGGAGACTGACTTATCCTTCATCTAGACGGCATTATATACATCTGTGTAATCAGCAGCTTGTGGAGCTTAATGCCCTACAAAGATCTTTAGACGATTCTAAGGTAAGAGAGCGCCTATAAAGGCATGAGCAAGGCTGCATGACTGATTTCTATTTGGATAACTATTAAGCCTAGTCTGTACTTCCATTGAGAAACGGTTGCAAAGCTCACTGGCTCACACAGTCTAAAAGTCACCACTTGATTGCAGTTGAGAAATACGAGGCCTTTGCACCACTTGATTGCAGTTGAGAAATACGAGGCCATTAATCACCTACCCACTTACTAAATGCAGAATTCTAAAATAAATTTTCATCCTGAAAAGTCTATAGACAAACGACAAGTCGTTGCAGAATCTCTTAGCACCATTATTTTCATTCATCATTGGGTCGCCTGCATGAAAACTTTTACTCAATACTCGTTCTTCCATAAGCGCGAGCCATGCATATGAACTGGTAGAGCACGTGAAAACAAACAAGTTATTCTGAACGAGCAATTAACCTTTCCAACAAGCATTATTCCTACTTTGCAGGTCTAACAACCACTGGGCTCGATGTGAATAGCTGGAGAGACTTTGTTTATATTGGTATGAGAAAGAATACACAGACTGGTAATTGGTATTGGACGGATGGTAGCAAAGTCGACTACATGAAATGGGCAACAGACCAACCCGACCATCCTGAAAGCGAACTCTGCGTACAGGTTTGAGACATTTTCAGACAGCACATGTAAACGTTATGAAAACTGTTTTGAAATAGTGTACAATAGAGTGTAAAGATTGTGGCTTTCAGCTACATCAGGATCCAGGTCGAGGTATGAAAAACGTTGAGGTTTCGAAATGGAACAGCATTGCTTGCGACAGACCTATGAAGTATTTTGTGTGCAAAAGGTGATGATTATCGCTGTTATTCGTGGTGCATTCGCTTGTCGGACCTTTACAATGAAACTTTACAATCAATGAACTACTTTTTGCAAAAACACTTTTCTTCACTGATTTAATAGTATATAGGGAATCAAAATTCTCGTTATGGGCAAAAGCATGCCTGGATATGGAACACCAGGCTCTCTTATGTTGTCGGCCAGCCTCACCAGAGTCAGTGAGTGCCTGATCAGTCAGGTAGTCCAGGCACTGACGAAAGAGAAGCCTTGGACCATATAGCACTCGTGGATGTGTTGGAGCTCGTGGACAGCTGAGTTGGAGCGGAAGTCCTGTAGCTGAAGCTTCTGAACTTCTGAAGCTTCTGAACAATTGAGATTGGCTGGCCATGCTGGACATCTCAGTCCTTCCGAACCAGATGACTCACCAGGAATTTCAGAAAGAGAGGCTGTGACTGAAAATAATGAACAGTACTATTTTTGCCCGGCGAGAACAAGCGGTTCCACGGACTTCCCATCCAGTGAGGAGGAAATTGTGAGGAGCCGTGAACGGTGAGAATGGAGGGAATGATAGATGAAGCGTTGTCGTGGTGGAGGCAACGATGAATAAACGAGCACATTGCTGTGCATCTTCTTAGTAAACCACAACTTTACTCTGTTTTAGTAGCTTTGTCGAACATCTGAGACTATGCGGAGAGACCGCGCCATTCGATATATCTTCGATATCAAAATTCCACACGAGTTACCGCATTCGCACTAACTTTCTCACGAAAATATTTCATGGAGTTCTCGCGATTCATATTCTGCCATTTGAGACATCGTGTATTAGCATTAGCTCAAGATGTTTGGATAGCGAAAAAAAAATCAATGTACTAAGGGGAGTTATATGAACAAAACGGGATAGATAAAAAAACAGAGAAAATAACAGAGAAAATTAAAAACATGGAATGAATGGAAAAGTGAATGAAATATGCAAGAAAACATTTTGTGAAATATGTGACTAAATACAATTACAGCTTATGGACGAATCTGTGCACAGCGCTCTCATTCGGGAATTGAGTAGATTTACTGCGCATCTAGTGTGGTTGGCTGCTCTGCCACCTGATCAATACCATTAAAGCCTGCATTTTTCCATTTCAAACTAGAGACAGAGTTTGTGAAGGTCCTAATATCTTGTATGTGTCTTGTACCTCTTTATATGCCTACGTCTGGAAACAGGTTGCAGGTTATAAAGCTGCAGGCGGGCTGATGATCCCTCTCACGTACTGGATCACGAAGTGTTAGACGGAGAAAACAAAATTGGAAGGCTTCTCTTCAGCGTAAGCGACATTTATTATTCATTCGATACCTCAAAAGCGCAAAAAACAAAATTGACCAAGCACTAGAAATAAAACACCTATTAACCAGACTAAAATAGTAAAGAAAGGAGGATCTGACAATAGAGTTGTTTGATCGATTCGTTATGCGAATAAATCTATTCCTTTCATGGAAAATTTGTTGTTTAATCATCTGCGTAGTGCAAAATTCATCAATTCACATTTTTACAATAAAAGTGTAACACTTTTAGGAAAAACTTCATTTTTCAAAAAATCAAAATGTTTCACACCCATAAAACCCACAAAAGAGCAGACATCCACTCAATTTTCAGAGATGAACTTGCCATAAACTGATGAAGAATGACAAATGTCATGAATACCCCCTTTTCAATGAACAAATAACAAACTTCTCTCAAAATTATCTTCAACTTGTAGGTTTACGAGGGTCCTTTTAACAACTGGTCCAGCCGCAAAAAAAATCACAACAAAAAATTAAGAGGAGATGGAATATTATGCCTCATGTGCCATGTTGCCCGAATTCAGCACTATTAAACTTCTGCGTGGTCCTGGCTAGGGAGCTTTTTCTACGTGAATGTCACGGTTTGTCTCTTCGACTCACAGCGCAGTCGCTTCTTCCAAGGCCTTGACGCATCACCAAAATTACCCAGGGTTAACGTGTTGATGCCCGTGTTAACAATGGGCAAACTTATGGAGTTTCATCATACTTATCCTGAGTAATCTCAATTACGCAGTCGGTCTCAGGAGGCCCTCATTTCCCAAGGGGAGGATGAGGAAGGCTAAGTGATAGTAAAATGGTAGAATAGTTATGGTTGTTAGAACAAAATTTGGTTTATGCGGCAGCGAGCATCCATAGTTTTACACTCTCGTAGCAAGATCGTATTCACAAGCGCAACACATATTTCATTTCTATGACAAAGCAGCAGAAATAAGCGAAATTCCATAAAACTGGAACAATTTAGAAGCTACAAATCTTTTTCTTGAAAAATGAATGCCCCAAGCAAGAAATCTAAATGAATAACAATGTAAGAAATCGGGACGAACGCTGGTTATAGGTTTAAAAGAATCAAATAATGTCAAGGATATAACTATTGTAGAAAAGCTGCAAAATACAGCTACCTTATTCGCATCCGTCCCGCGGAAAACGTCTATTTCATATATTTTGTAGCTTTTACGATAAACATACATAGCTCATGTCCAGGGAAAAATGCGCAGTTTGTAAATTTTGGTAATTGCTGTGAAAGCACAAATTCCAAATTGCAAGTTCGAAAACAATAGGAACTATTCTGTGTAACTTATTTTCCATGTTCTTTCTCCTTCGAGCCTGAGTGTTCCGTGAAATGGTTTTATATTGTGTTCAGCCTGACCAGGTTGCTAGTGGATATAAATCTTCTAATCAAATTTTTGAATTGATTTCGCTGTCAAATGCAAAATCTTCGCACACAAAGATGAGATCTCAGCTCGGAAAGCGCTTGAGGCCTTCTGGATTACTCTAATGGATCCAGAAATGGATAGCAAAAGTGAGTGCTTATTAGTAACAAGTGACTTTCTGCCGTATATATCGTTATGTGAGCTGTAGACCGTATATAACATTAGATGCGGACAGTGCTGTGTCACTTATTGTCCGCGAACGGCGATCACAACTGGTGCGAATTTCTACGCAAAAAAACGGTGGATATAGGGTGGGTCTATCTCTTGCCCTGAGAGTTTTCGAGGTACTAAGCGGGAGTTGAAACTAGCAGAGTGAGAGGAAGCGTTCGGCGATCTGGAATGCAGATAAAAGAACTGCGAGGCACTTATAAGCCTCCGAAGACGACAGTTACATCGAAGCGTCAGGCAAAATAGAAATAAATATATATCCACTAACAACCTGGTCAGGCTGAACACAATATAAAACTATTGTGTGTAACTGTTCCCACCACACCATTACAACGATAAGACTTCCTTCTTTGGCTTCCTTGTTTCCTAACCAATTTAGCTTGAGGATGTGTACTATAGTTTTTCGGGATACTGTAGAGGTTGACGCATATTCTAGCTGATCCGACGTACTCGAACTAACTGAACACCCAGCTGAGGTGGTGATGGAGTGGAGGCGGAGTGGTGAGGATGTCGCACAACGAATACGACTCAATGCCATTTGGGGGAATCCTCTTTTTAACCACACAAGTCCAACTTGCCTTTTTCGTTGTGAAGGGTTGAAGACTCCTAGCGTTAGTCGTCCTAACACCCTTGGTTTTTTCATCCATTCCCGTGCTTCTCACCGAATAATCAGCGCAGATAATTGATTCTTAAAATATAGAGCACGACAAACAAGTGTAATTTGCTGTCTTAACCGGGGTGAAAGGTTGAAGATTCAAAGCATCTGCCTTTCTGGTAAATTTAAGAGCACTTTTCACTTCTTTTTCTATTTCTCTTCACAATTTTTAGCGCTTCTCGTTCCACCCATCCAACAATCAAAATTAACCGCTGATTCTCGAAATACAGAACTTTTTCATTCATTGTTCTGACTCACTCTCATTGAAGGATGCAACTCCCAATCTTGGCAACCCTAGTCGCTGCGGTTGGAGCAGGCCAGATACAAGTTGGAGATGATAGTAGCGATAGCACCGTTGACGTCAAAGTGATCGAATTAGAGCTTCCACAAATTGACCAAACTGAACCACCAACAACAGAGGAACCAACGTCTCCTCCAATGACGGCAATTCCAGAGAAACATCGACCGCTTCATAAGAAGCGGCATAGGCACATTCAAATTTATAGACCAAGAAAGGAAGGAGCCAGAGCTCCAGCTAAGAAAAGAACTAAAACTGCGACTAATGGTTGGATAAGCCTTGGAAACTACAATTACAAGGCAAGTTGGGAAGCTTCCAAATCTCAACCGCTCCAATGCTTTTTGTTATTTAGAAGTTCTGGAACGCGAAAGATAATTATGACGCCGAGAACAGATGCAAACGAGAAGGAGCTCATCTTGTTTCAATTCACAATGAATTGGAGAACCAATTCGTGCATAGTCAGTTGACTAGTTTTGCCAATTTACTGAAAACCTAAGCATCAGCAGATATGAGACCTGTACTAGTATACAACACTTGAAGACACCGTCCCAGTCCACAAGGGAAAGATAATTTCTATGTACGAACATTCACAGCATGTTATATACTCTCTTATACAACTTAAGACGCTGATCCCATGTCCGTTAAAAAAGTCCCATCCTCCTCTTTGTGATGAGCTTTGCCCATTTTTCGCTGTCTATACGTATCTAAACTCTATGTTGTACGTGCATGGATGGCTGCATGGAGATAAGGTAGCTCTTCTGTCACGTAGTCGTAGGTGGGAATTTTGTTGGAGTATAATGGAAAGTGGCAAAATGGGGTTTTGTTGGAGCCAAGACTGTTTATAAAGGCAGCACTCGCACAAAAATTATCAAAATTTCGTAAATTTGATTGCGTAAACTTGTCAGAACCTGAAGGTGTGTCGTGACTGTGAAGTGCGTTAAAATATAAAAAGGAAGCTTTAAAAAATCAGGGTGGTGTGGTGAGCTCAAGATACCGTGCCACGGTTATTTAAGGTGCCAATCGAGATGGTACTAAACTGAAAATTCCATGGTTTGATAGAAAGCCGGGAGTGGGAAGTTGGGAGGAGTCCTATAATTATGAAACGCACTGTATAAGAATTGATTGTCAGGGGTAATCAAGGGTAGGGGAGCTGTACAATATGTTTTTCATGTGGGTAAATTCTCTTCTTGGAACTCTCTAACCGTGTATTATAAGAGAACAGGGAGAACCAGAGAAATGGGTACGGTGATTGAAAAGAGTTTTCAAGAGTCAAAATAGAGAATAAAATCCCATTTTGCAGGCCTCATGAGCACTGGCCAAAATATCAGAAGCTTTGAAGACTTCGTTTATATTGGTTTAAGAATGGACGCTAGAACAGGTGAATGGTACTGGACGGATGGTAGCAAAGTCGACTACAAACAATGGGCAGTACATCAGCCCGACGAACCAAAAACCGAACGCTGCGCACAGGTATGCTAAATTTCTGGGCAGCATCCATTAACGTTTCCATTCGGATAAAGTTTAATTCGTATTAATATGTATATAAAAGAGGAAGTATGTATGTGTATATGTGTGCATGTATGTGCGCGTGCTGTAAGTAGAATATCTGGAGAATCAACAGATTCAAACCATGTTTTGCATGCAGACCGCTCTGGAGCCCGCGGAGGTTACACACATTTAGGCCACACTACATCCGAACTCATCGATTTGTTTATGGATTACAAATAGTAGCAGGCATGCGTTGACCGACCTAGAGGTGAAAATTCAAAAGAAAATTCCAGCTGTGAAGTAAGGGTCATGATCAGGGGTGCGCGTAATTACGATTTACGAATTACGAATTACGATTTACGGCCAATTTTTGCGATTTTTTTACGATTTACGATTTACGAAAAAAGGCCCAAAATTCGTAACAAATCGTAAATAACTACAAGGAAGTTATCTCGCTATGGCTCTTGTGGCAAAGGAGCAAATATGCATGGCTTGTCTGTGCTAGCATTTAGCACCTGAATTAAGAGCTAATTGGTGCATTTTGCTTATGTTTTTCATTATTTAAGGGGAACTGCTAATATAAAATTCACTTTCAAGACTTCTATAGAGGTTTGCCAGAACCATAGATGGAAGGGTGATAAGAAATGCCACAAAAAGCAGGTCCGCACTTCATCCCCTAATACCTCTGGTACCAATTTACCTACGCCGAAAGACTGTTTGGCTATCGCGGAAGCAGACAGGACAACCGACATTTTCGACTCCAGAAACAATGAACAGAGCAAAATAAAACGGTCCACTCCAGAGAGGCGAATGACAGTGTTTTTCATAGACCTAGATAACCGCATGAAGCATGAGAAAAACTTCTCTACATCATAACGTTATCACTTTAGTAATGAGATAGGATAGTTTTGGAAGGTAGCAGTTTTGCAGTAGATGCCTCGGGGCATTTTCAGGATGAACGTGTTGACAGAAGAGTTGGAAATTTCTTGCTTTTATCAGTAGTGTTTAGACCCTCAGTTACACATGTCTGCTAGAATTTTCAAGCACGTTGAACATGAACCTGAGCATCTTACTGCAAGAGAATATCGATTTACTGATCTCATCCATTATTCCATTTTTGCCCAAGAAGGGATGTACGAAAACGAGTGTGGTAAAATTTTTCATGAAATCGTCGATTGGCTCAATGGCTTTATCGAGTTTTTTCCTCAATGTGAAAAAGTTGTCCCTGAAGTTTTTTGTCATGTTAATCAGATAAATGTTGAGCAATGTGGGTTACTTCTGCAATTTCCTCAATAAAGGTGAAGCAGCAGCTGGTACTAAAACACCAGAACAAAGCCATGTACAATATCTAGTTGACTTGCAAGATTGTTGCTTTCAGCTACATCAAGATCCAGGACCAGGACTAAAATACGTTGAGGATTATAAGTGGAACAGCATTTCATGCAATAGACCTATGAAGTTTTTTGTGTGTAAAAAATGACGACAACGGTTGCTATTCGTGATGGATTCCCTTACCGAAACCGTGTTCAATGAATTACTATGCATTGTCTACTGTTTTCTTTGAATACAAACTTATTCAACACTGTCCTTAACGATCAACATCAATGTTCAATAATTGGAAGCGATCCAAACATTGGGAAAAGTGATACAGAAGCCTTGGCTTCAAGCCGGCTATGATGCAAGTCTCCTTACTCGCCCGACCCATGCCTGGAACTGGATATCAGATTTGCTCAGTTGTTCTCCTTCTTTTTTCTCTCTCACTCAAAAGTTACCGCAAACCTTACACTATACGGAGGATATGATAAAACAGAAGTTGGGAATATTCTTCCAATTTGACAATTCATGCCAAATCCACGCGTTAGAAACACGTCTCTGTCTCGGCTGTTCGGGTGACCAAGCAGTATTTTCAATCAAAGGCAGTACCCAGAATAATTTACACCTTCGAGCTTTTGAAAGTTTTCAAGCCTCAGAGATAGGTAGTCCCGACAATTCTGTGACAGGAGAGCTGATGGAGACCCCACCTTACGTAAGATATTACCTGTTCAACTCCATTTCAACAGTTCAACCCAGCCCGCTAGAATGAGTCGTTCCGCCGTGGAAAAATAGCGTTGGACCATGACTTGGAAGGAACCACCTGTTTTCGCCCGCTATGTTGTGGCCGTATTTATCTGCTTCCTTCCTACTCTTACTTTTCAAAAGATGTTTACCCTGTTTCCGCTCACATCATTCACTTGTTCTCTCTCGTTGTACATATACAGGGGGGCCATAAGTTATTGTACATCGTTTGCTGGCTTATTACTCTGCGGTAGTGCAATGTTTTTCGCCAAGCTAGGTCTCACTTGATAGAGCTATATTCTGCCTATTTTCTGATTATAAACATGTCCTGGATACTCGGAATATGACCAAGAAATTTCAGCGGAAACTTCCTCAGATTTTTGGTGCCGCTGAATGCACTGATTCAGCCTGCAATTCCGGAGCAAAACAGCTAAAAAAACAGTGTTTGACAACGGAATTAAGTGGAATGAAAAGTAGTCTTGTACTCTTAAAGCCCATTTTGAGATGTATGTGCAAAATTCACTGGTGATCGGGGTTGATAAGAGCATAGGACGAGGCTGTTCCAAAAATTGCTTGGATGAAAAAACCAAGTCTTAGGTTTCGAGGAGCACAGCTGGCCTCTATCTGGACTTATTGATGAGGATGCGTAGCCATTCTGCAGCATTTTTATCTAGTTTTCAGATCAAATAAACAAACTAGCTTCCTTTTAGTGGAAAAATGCACTAGAAACGATGCGAAGAAAAATGCAATAAAAACGAACACGGAAGCATTTAACGGGCGTCTTCGTATTCGTTAAAAACTGAGGTAAAAAGATTGTACGGTCTGTCTATCGGGCCATGTAGCACAAGATTTCTTCTATCGAACTAGTGTTTCTTCTAGGTGGGAAGCTTTCTGTGTAGAAAAGCTGCAAAAACCGTTAAAAAAATAGCGGTTTGGGTAAGCACCTGTCTCGACGAACAGCAAAATAGATTCTTCAGGAAATAAGCGCATCACCAAAATTATCCAAAGTAAACGTGTTGACATCCGCGTTTGACGACAGCTGAATATGGATGAGCGATGTAAATACATTTACCTTAGATAATCTCAATGATGAATGGGCCCCTAAAAGGACCCTCTTTAGTGCGGGGAGGATGAGGAAGGCTAAGCGATGATAGAATGCATATTCCGCAACTATGTGTTCTGCTATCGTTTCTAGAAAAAAAACTTGTTTTAGTGAAAGACGAGCATCCATAGCTTTGCATCCTAATAGTTATGTCGCTTTTACAAGCGCGCTACGAGTTTTATTTGTACTATAAAACAGCAGAAATAAGAGCTATCGCATAATACTGGACAATGCGGGAGCAACAAATCTGTTGCTTGAAAAGCCTTTAGTAAGGAATCGAAATGAACAAGAGAAATTGGGATAAAGATGAATTATCCGTTTAAAAAGCATGTAACGTCGGGGGCATAAATAGTGCAGAAAATCTTCGAAATATCGCAACCTTCTTTGCGATCCATGCCGTCTCGAATCTCTGATATTTCATTTATTCTAAACTTCTAACCATGTATGAGACGACACCCATGGGATGATGCGCGCTTCATGTATTTACTAAGTTCTGTAAAAGCACAACATTTAGGTCGAATAGCATGAAACAAAAACTAAGAAGCATTGTGCGTAGCTCTTCCCATCACACGATTACAACATTGATTAAGACTGGGAAACTCACTAAGTCCCTAGTTTTGTTAAACTCTGTTTTCATATTTTGTATTTCTTTTTTTTCAATCCTCTAACCATATCAATGCGGCTTTCAGTTAATTTTTACTGGCTTTAGTATGTTGTTTCATGGGCAATATTTTTGTTGTCAGTTCTTTTGATATGAGACAGTTCATGTAATATATACAAGACATCGGTGCTTCGACTTCAACCTAGTTTCAGGATTTGTATTGTTTTTGATATTGATCCTTCCTTCGCGAGATTTTGGAGCCGTACGAGTCATACAATTAGTGTGGTAGTAATTTAGGAGAGCGCGTTCTTGCATGAACATTTTTTGAAAAAAGAAACTGCAACGATTCATTTTAAGTTTAACATAGAATTAATATTGTTGAACCTTCGACATGTCCCAAACAGAGAGTGTCCGCCTTCCTGAGGGATGTCGCAGCCCCGTGATGCGAAATAACGCCTCATCAAAATTTTTATTTTATCACGGCCTTTGGATTCTTACAGAGATTCACACATTGAAGCAAGCGGTAGTCTGATATCGCAAAGCCTAGCCTATTAGGCGATCACAAGAGCGACTATGATTGGTGGTGACGTCCGTGCCTCCACGAGGTGCCACTGGAAACTCCTTGTCAACATGACGAGGTGAGCTGAACGCGGACGATCCGATTCCGACGCCAGGCTGTCACGACAAGCCGGTCGATGAAAACACCCCCCGTCGTACTGATATGTACTGTGATGACATCTACTTGTTCGGCGGAAGCTAGGGCGTTCCCCGGAAGCGACGCACGCTGCCCCCGCCCGAGCAGCGGTGAAAGTATGCGAGGGCTACCGGCTAAAGGACGAAGCCGGCCAAAGACGTTAGTCCGCCAGCACGAGCAACAACGGGCACGATTACCAATGCGGCTTGCCACGCTGAATGTCGGAACACTCACGGCTAGGAGTCGTGAGCTTGCAAGTAGTTTGAGAAGCCGGCATGTGGACGTCTGTTGTATACAAGAAACACGCTGGAAAGGTTCTAAATGTGTGGAGATCGGTGACGGATACAAACTCATGTATCATGGAACGACGGACCGGAACGGAGTTGGCATAGTGATCAGCGAGGCTCTCCGGAACCATGTCACCTCTATAGACTGTATCTCGGATCGCTTGATGGCCGTGAAAGTGGACACCGGCAAAACCGTGATGCGAATAATCTCTGCATATGCGCCACAAGTGGGTTGCACATCCGAGGAGAAGAGTTCGTTTTATGAGGATCTCGAGCAGTATGTCCATACGATCGGAGATGAAGAAGTCCTACTGCTAGGTGGTGATCTCAATGGTCACGTAGGAGAAGAGCGAGAAGGCTTCAACCGCTGGCACGGAGGATATGGCTATGGCATGCGCAATGAGGAAGGACAACGGATTCTCGAATTTGCGGCGGTGTCGGACCTCATCATCGCTAACACACAGTTTCGAAAGCGGAAATCACACCTGGTCACCTTCGCAAGTGGCGGACGGGAAGCACAAATTGACTTCTGGATGCTGCGTCGACGAGATCGTAACATCTTAGTGGATGCAAAGGTTATCCCCTCTGACCACGTAGCTGCACAACACCATCTGCTCGTTATGGACCTGAAAATCTCCCGTCCGAGAAAGGCCAGGCCAAGAACAGACACGCTGCGTATCAAATGGTGGAAGCTGAGGGAGCAGAAAGACAACGTCCTTCCTACTCTGCTATCTTGTCTTACTCCTTTAGATGAGCGCACTATCGAGGAGCAATGGAATATCATTACGAAAACTATGAAGGATTCAGTCGTTGGCATCCTGGGAAAAACATCTCCAGGCAAGACGAAGATCGAGAAAGCGACCTGGTGGTGGAACGAGGAGGTGCAGAGCATAATCGCGCAAAAGAAGTCCATGTACAAACGTTGGATGCACACTCATTACGCCGAGGACCGAGATGCCTACCTTGCCGCAAAGCGGGAAGCAAAGAAAGCTGTTGCCATCGCCAAGTCGAAACACTACAGAGAATTATACGATACACTGAACACCTCAGAGGGAGAGAAACTGCTGTACCGACTGGCGAAAGCTCGTCATCGTTCCACAACCATGACTACAGGGCATATAGGCACTATCAAGGCGTCCAATGGAAACATCCTACGCAATCCAGACGATGTCTTAGAGAGATGGAGACAATATTTCGATCAGATGTTCAACGAGGAGTTTCCACATCCATCAATCCCGCCAACCGAATGTATTCAAGGCCCTGTTCTCCCGATAGCTCCTGCCGAAGTAAGCGAGGCAATTAAGAAAATGAAACGAAACAAGGCAACCGGACCGGATGATGTCCCCGTTGACGTATGGAAACTGATGGGCGAGAGCGGTGCTGCATGGCTTTCGAAAATCTTCAACAGGATCTTAATGGAAGGAAAAACGCCTGAAGTCTGGCAGATGAGCACTACCGTGCCTATCTGGAAAGAAAGAGGAGACAGCGCAGACTGCTCTTCATACAGACCGATACGCCTTCTTTGCCACACCATGAAAATCTTTGAACGCATCTTGGACTCACGACTAAGAGCAATTGTTTCCACAACGCCAAATCAGTGCGGATTCGTGAAAGGCTGCGGCACCACTGATGCCATTCATGCCGCCCGACTACTTGTTGAGAGACATAGGGAGAAAAACCGTTCCGTCCACCTTGCATTCCTTGATCTCGAAAAAGCATTCGACCGAGTCCCACGTGATCTCATATGGATGGCTCTGCGAATACATGGAATACCCGAGGAATACGTGCGTTGGATCAAGATGTTGTACTCGAGGCCGACTAGCGTAGTGAGATGCGCGGCAGGGACCAGCAAGCCTTTTCCCGTCCAAGTTGGAGTACATCAAGGGTCGGCACTGTCTCCGCTGCTGTTCATACTCTGCGTAGACGCTATCACCAGGGATATTCAGAAGCCGCATCCATGGTGCCTGCTATATGCCGACGATGTGATGCTAGCCGCAGAGACGAGGGAAGAACTACAAGAAGAAGTACAGCTGTGGAAAGAACGCCTGCAACGGTATGGACTGCGGCTGAACATTGCAAAAACCGAATATATGGAGTGTGGAGCAAAGATAGAAGATGGTACCATCTGTGTTGACGGCAACAATCTGAAGAAGGTTGAGTGCTTCAAATATCTCGGATCAAGAATTACTTCCACAGGCGATGTCCTCCCCGACGCTTACGGACGTGCCAACTCTGCGTGGATGAAATGGAGAACGACTACGGGCATACTGTGTGACAAGAAAATGCCAATCCGACTCAAGTCCAAAGTCTATCGGACAGTGGTAAGGCCAGTCGCCCTTTATGGAACGGAGTGCTGGGCAGCCACGAAGGTCACAAAGCAAGTCTTACACACGATGGAGATGCGAATGCTAAGGTGGTCAATGGGTTTAACGTTGAAAGACAAAGTCTCGAATGAGATGGTTCGCTCCGCTTTTGGAGTCGCACCGATAATCGACAAGATGAGAGAAGCCCGATTGCGTTGGTTCGGACACGTGCTGCGAAGAGAAGGTGGGTCTGTTGCCAAAACTGCACTCACCTTAGAAGTTAAGGGCGTGAGACCACGCGGAAGACCCAAGACTCGCTGGCTAGATTGTGTGAAAACCGATATGGCTGAAGTGCAACTAACTACAAGGGACGCAAATAATCGGAACAAGTGGAAGAAGAGATGCAGTACAGCGGACCCTGCGACTACGTGGGACAAACGCTAGGAAGAAGAAGAAGAAGAAGAAGAAGAGCGACTATGATTGATTTGTGACTCCAGATATGAAAAACAGAGCAGTCGATGAATTGATCGACGGTCACAACAATTTGGGGCCATTTTTGAGAGGCACAATGTCGCATGGGCTTTGCCAACGACACGCCGAAAATCCCTTCAAAAAATCATATAGCCTGCTGGTGTGCTCCGCTGCAGTTTTACCCATTTCAACAACATAAAACACGGATGATATAAAGTGGAATTCTGTTTTTTTACAAATACTTTCAGAAATCAGGAATGGTGAGATATTTGACGAATCGTATATTGAAAATTCGTCACAAACTGCTTCTTCAGGCCTCATTAGATATTTGAAAACGACAAGGAGTTTGGCAACACGTTTGCGAAGACCAGAAAGTTCAATGCGCATTCCCAATTCACCACCCCAGTAGAACGTACTGAACATGCGATGGAGATGGTGGGCAAGCAGAAGCGTGCTAGACAAAACTTAGAAGATAGTTCCTTTTTCTTGAACAAGACCGATTTTCCGTCGAAAATTTTCCCTGGGGGCTGCCTTTAAATAAAGTATAGGATTGGGACGATTTCATACACGTTGCTATAAGTAAACTCATCCCCACCCCGACCCTTGCCCTTTTCCGATCGCTACAGCTACCGTAGTTCGGCAAGAACAGCTGCGCTTTATTTGTGGTGCACGGAAGCTAGTTTGCAACCTTCTACGAAATTTCACAGGCTTCCTACACAGAGAAGGTTACGTCTGTTGAACTCGTAGTGATTCTTAATGGGAATGTAGATCGAGAAGAATTCAAGCAAAGTATTAATTTTAACGAGTAATTTCGAAAAAGGATAAAGGAGCGCGTGTGGCGCAGTGGTAAGAGGCTCGCTGCGCACGCACACGGTCGATGGTTCGATCGCGCGCCCACGGCCAACCAAGCCGTCCATCCCTCCGGGGTCGGTGAATTGGTACCAGAGGAGTCTGGGAAGATGAAGCACTGACTTGGTCCATCGGATGCCCCCCGCAAGTCATTGCACAGGGCACATACGCATTCAACGCCTCTACGATGCTCAGATGAAGTCGAATGCGTGGCGCATCCCTCGTGACGGGATTGACCAACGCCGACCACTTTATCCTTTATCCTTTAATTTCGAAGCCTCGATGGACTCGTTAAAATTAATACTCTGCTCGATCTCTGACGAACGACCTCGCACAGAGCTGGGCAGGAGGAAGCGAGCAGCTTGGGGAGCCTATAAAAGCATCGAGGACGTAGTGAAGAAGATCAAGAACACCAGGCACCGTGCCCACCTCTTCAACACCACGTTTCTCTCTGCTTTGACTTACGCTTCGGAAACCTGGGCGTTACGTAAGCAGGATGAGAAAGCAGTCAGCGTCATCGAAAGCTCCATCGGGAGGGTGATGGTAGGAGTGACCTGCCCCACGCAAGTGAGGGCGGTTATACGGAGTTCCACCCTACGTCAACAGTCGAAGACCAGGGACGCTGCCTTGTATGCCAAGTTGTATAAAATTAGATGGGCCGGACACGTGATCTCCGACTGGGCTCCGTGGAACGTAAAGTGCACGACAAGAAGACCACCGACACGGTGGTTGGACTTCTTCATGAAATCCTTTAAAGAACGATATGATACTCTCCGTGTCTCTCGAACGGGCAGAACGCATTGGACAACCCTGGCACGTGAGAGGGACAAATGGAAGAATTGCTAGCGCCTGCTCGGTATATCCGACGATCAACGGGAGTCAAGATGAACAAGGCGAATTCCGGAGCCTATTCGGAATCGAATGTTACAAAAACAAACCACCCTACAATCCTTCTTTCCTAATAGACCAACGGCTCCTATCTGAGCTCTAATTTCATATTAATCAGATAAAATTGAATAATTCTGGATATTCGAGATAATTTCCACAGACTTTAGCCAGATTTCTGAGTTCAAAGATGAATAAAACTCGTATACTATGCGGTGAAATAAAGCAAAACACGAGAAAAATCCACGACACAGCTTTTCGTTGCTTTTGATGATGTGCAGGGAAGCGCCCCTTTGAATGCTCCTGAAAGTTTCAGGATCTGACTGTACGGCTTTCCAAAGATACCTGTACCGCATACAAACTTCCCAAATGATTTCAACATACTTTTTCTGCTTGATTTTACCAAACTCATTCGAACTTGAGTCCACCTAGTACACTATTCGGTCAACACATTACTGTCACCTTCGCCAAATCATCACTTCAGATGACGTAGCGAGATATCCGCTACGTTACGCTCATCACAATTTTACCTAATGCTACGCAAACCGGTCCCGAAACCTGACGGGTTCAGGGAACGCGATGAGATCACCGTCAGATGAGATGAGCAAGAGGGCTGAGTCAACAGGGGTACGCATTATAGTATTACCCTCGTGCCCTCCGCACGTGCACACTCTCTCCTCGCCCCGTCCTTATCCGATTGGACTTCCGGTGAACGTTTGATTTTTCGACGTTTTCTTTTTTTTTGGTTTTGAATGACGATTATCCCACAAACGATCCTGCGGACCAGACGTCTCCTTTTTCACAGTAACCGACCACATTAGTCATACAGTATCTGACGAGACCTCGCGAATTATCCCGCCATAAAAAACGCCGCGAAAAAACCCGAGCACAGCCTATGAAGTGCACTTTACTACAGGCGTAAACTCATATCGGCAGAGGTCACGTCCGGTTTGTCGCGATCGTTAACGCGACCCTGTAAAAAGGTATCGAGTGTCTGTATACACGCACTATTTCGCACACTCCGTCTTTGTTTATTCAGCGAATCGCACGCAAAATTCTCGACACCCTTTAAAAGGCCGCCATCGTCCAGCTGCTGTTCAAGCGCCACCCGTTATGAGACTACTGGTATTCATCTTCGCTCTGCTGGCTATTGGTTAGTACTTGGAACAAATTCAAGGATATTATGACTATAATTATGGATAAATTTCAGCCTTCTCACTGGATGAGATATGCAAGAAGGAACTGGAGACTGGGCCATGCCGGGCAGCGTTCAGAAAGTGAGGTTTTGAAGGTTTCACACCTTATCTTCACAGCTAATCATCTGCTTTGGTTCATGTGGCACGCTCACGGCTTTCCTATACTTCTTGTCGATCCTTAAAATATTCCCAGAATCACAAGCACAGTAGATAGAGCAAAATCGTCACCAAATTGTTGGATATTCTAGAAAAAAAAAGTCTGCTACAGTCTCCCAGGAAAAAGCGGCTCAGATTTTCCGCATATTTACCGTAGAGCAGCTACCAGATGAAAGCTAAACCCACAAGTCTTCTTAGGGTACAAACCCAGCGATAGACCACAACGAGATACTCTGCCATTTCACCTCATTTGCCAATCGCGACCATTCTAGCTACAGCTTTGAATCGCACCAGATTTATTGCGGCTATTCTCGAACAGTCTTTGAAAAGAAATAGAAACAAGATTACTCTGTGTTGGATATAACTGCCTCGGGTAACACCGATATGAAATCGCAGCGATAGAATCGCTGATGTAGTGGCAATCGCTAAACTAAACCAATTTTATGATGACACCCCAATATTTTTCACTTCACACGACAGCGATAATAACAACTCGGGAAACTTTTCCAGCATTCAAATATCTTATATCACTAACTATGAATAAGGCGTTCAAATTTCTAAAATCTGCCAACTCTAAAGGATTCAATTATTTCAAGTCTCAAATTTGACAATGCGTTACAAGACTTTCCAAAAAAATTTCTTCAAAGAATTAGCAGAAAGAAGAAAGCTTCTCGTACACAGTCCTTCTCTCGCCAAACTATTCAACATTTATAATATTTTTCGAAAAAAAATGGGCAGTAATTCCGCTAGCTTTTCTAATGCGCCCATAGCGGCAGCTGTTTAGACAACTTTCCGGAAGAATTGTTTACACATAGTTTTTTTTTCTTTCTAAGCTTCAGGCTTAATTCAACAATGAGTCATTGCACTTCCATGTTTGTAGAACACGGGCTAGCCAATAAAAAAAAACCACGGGCAGCATGATTTAGCAGTTCCATTTCATTTTTGAAATTCCACTTCCTGTTGCGCCCATAGCGAATTGGTAATCTTAACTGCAAAATATTTTCTACTGCTATTTCTCTACTGGTAAACATACTTGCCCACCTTCTCGACTAAAGGAATTCTCTGACTCGCCACACCCTTTGAACCAACAATAAGCAAAAAAAAACAATGGTATTCAATTTCCTTTCGTCTGCCGTGTCAGACATAAATCAGAAGACGAATTGGACATTTTCCGGAGGGTATGCAAGGTCACAGGGTTAGAAAAATTGCTCGAGCTGCAAATTAGCAACAGTTGTTCTTGTGGGTCGAATAGAGTCTAGAGGTATGATGTGAGAGAGACTTTAATCTTCCCACAAAACACTGTTCATCGGCAGTACGGTTCTTACGCCTAGGCACAGTTGTCCGGACCAACATTTCAAGGAAACAACAACCGAGTAAAGCCGGTCAATAAAGTAAACAATGTAGCTAACAAACGTGAGTGGCCGAGGTGACGGCACGCGGTACCTTGGCCATACAGGCGGGGTTACTCTTTTTCTTGGTCAGGGAGGGGAGCCGCCTCGCTGCTCAACCGCTCTTACTCCCTTCTGGGAATTTGCCAAAAACTCGCTAGCCCCTTTCTCGCCCCTATTTATACCCGTCGCGGGTGGTCAAGCATAATCCCTTCCCTGCCAACCTGCACATCATGATCACGATCGTGATCCCTGGTTGTTTTTTCCGGGCATGGTCTACTAATACGGAAAATGTGGTAGATCACCAATGGATAGGAATAGCACGCGACGAGTGATAGGGTAAAATAACTATAAAAAACAATGCAGGTTAGAATAAGCATTGAAATCCCAATGTAATATAGAATATGTATTATAGTAGGTGGAAGGTCAGGAAAAAATAGCAATGTTTTGGAGCTACGTTAGGAACTGTCATTAACCAAACAGTAACAAAGAGATTCAAACGGCAAAGAAAAATCAATCATACAAAGAACTTTACACTTTGATATGAAAGTAGAAAGTTGAACCAAGGAGAAGTGCAGTAATATTTAATCCCAGCAAAAAGCAAGGGCGTCCTTTGTACTATGAACAGTCTTCTTTTACTCCAGTAATATACCTTTTCTGATTTTACATGGAAGGAAATTTACTGATCTTTTTAGTTTGATATTAGCTTACTATTATACATAGTACATAGTATACTACGTATAGTATACTAAGCAGTATCATCGAAATTTCATTCTAATATACGAGGGGATTCTAACAAATAAATAAAGAACCAATAAATACAGTTCCTTTCCTATTGTCCTTGTGAAATATTCTAGTCCGGTGTCAGTATCTTAGATATCCTTGCTCGGAAAAGCGTTGCTATTTGAAGGAGAATATCTAGCTGCACAACAAGGCTCTCCAGACATGGAAATCCAGAACAGGATAATCAGTCCGGGGTCGGTATCTTACCGTCCCCTATAGGGTCAGAAATTGAGAGGAGTAAATATCAGAAGCTCCAATATTGTGCAGGAATGAGACGAATACGTTATTTGCATAGGATTTTGCAAAGCAATAGTAGATAAAAATACCAACGTCGACTTCGACGGATACTGTAGATATAGTGAAATTCATAAAATCAGGGGTGGTAGTAATTTGGTCGAAACCTCGAGGTAACCGTGAGGTAACCGTCAGAGGTTACCTCGAGGTTACCTCAAGGTTAATTTCCCCAAAAATGTATTGTAAAACAACTGAGACCTCGAGGTAACCGACCGGTCAAACCCAAACTAAGGGAACCTTGCATACCTCATTCTGATTACCCAGGGCAAATGTTTTCCTGGGTAGTCTCAAAATGCTTCCGAACCGGAAAGTTTGTCAAGCAAACATTGACGTCTACTGAGCGTGCTTCCGCTCTCTTGGCATCTTTTGATTCGACAGCTCGTTCATTTTGAGATAGATATATCTGGGAAAGAGTTGGCTCTAGTCAATTTTTTGAAAAGGCCCAACACCCCAAAAAGCCTTGTGTTTGAAGAGAAAACTGATCGTTGTTCCCAAATCGTTTTCGAGCGTTTTCAAGCTTGCTTTACTACCCCAACAGCTTGGATTTTCAATTCTTGGATGTCTAAGGCAGTCGCTATGGCCGCGACAATTTCATATCCATGATCAATCCGTGGCTCATGTAATAGAATGTGTTGTCTGCTTTAGGTTTTTTCTCTTCACTAGTTTCGTTTTTATTTTTTTTTTGCTCTCGAAGGTGTACCATGAGTGCGTGAATAAATAAATGAATAAATAAATAAATAAATAAATAAATAAATAAATAAATAAATGTCCAAGAGATGGTTGACTGCCAAGCGAGCAATGGTTGATACCTCAAAGAATAATCAGAATGACATGACTATCCATTTTCTTTCTCTCGACGCCTTCAAAGGACTGCTCTTCCCATGAATGTTTTCCTTTCAGATATGGATACTCCACGAAAGAAAGCAAATGCGTTCAGTTCATATACGGCGGTTGCAAAGGAAACGAGAACAACTTTGAAACCATGGAGGAGTGCCAAAAGAAGTGTGCATAAATTCGTCTGCTCTCAATGATGTCTGTTAACGTTCTTCTCAACTGCCCATTTTACTTGTAATGAAAACCTTAACAAATATTTGGGTAACGAGTCATCACTTCTTTCGATATGAATCTATGAGAAATCAGAGTTCATTCCACTTGAAGTGATTATTTCTCCTAAATAATGGGAATCTGAACCAAATGAATTATAAATCGGATAGGTGGGACATTGCACAGTGTTATTCAAAACATAATGGCCATTAGGTCCCAACGACGAATCTCACATATCTATCGACTTCAAACGAGAAAAATAGTTTTGGGGAAACCGGTTGTGAAACGTGCAAATAATGAAGTAAGTTGAATTCGCGTCACAGCGGTAAACGAATACGTTTTCCCGCAACTTTGCGCTTTGAGATCAGTAACCAGAGTCAAAAAGTAACTGTAGGAGTTGCACCTTCACCTTGATGATCGAGGGAAACTACGGTTATGGCTAGGAAACATCACAGATTGTCCATCAAATTAAATACTTACTTATATTGATACTTTGATGATCCTATCGCGCCGGTTATTTTCTCAGCGAGGAGCACAACTCATCCATACCGCATACATTCTCGGCCATTTGCATCCGCTGCGGTAGACCTCGTCTGAAATATTTTGTAAACGAGTCAATCAAATTGATTAGGTGTAAACAAGTTATAAATCGAAGCTCCAATTTTCTATGCATCGCGCTTCCGCCAAAATTGCCAATAAACTGTCATTGCCAATACGTCACAGCAATGAGTCCACTTTTCATCAACTACGGCCTTCTGCACTTGCGCACCTTTTCCGAACGACTGTGACTAAACTTCGCTGGACCAAATGATTGATGTGTATTCATGTCCAGAGGCAGAATGTAAGGAATGCTCTCCTTCCTCTGTGGAAAGTGTGAAAGACCATGCCAATCACGAAGCAAAGAATTTCCATGTTCATTCATCCTTGAACCTGGGCATTTTTTGGACTCGATGAAGAGTTCCACCATAACAACCTGGTGTGGCATAGCACAAGTGATAATGATTTTGTGCTTCTGTGCCTTACAGGTTGTTATGAACACGTTTTTATTAGGCCTTACGTTTCGACCTCACGTCGTCTTCAGAGGCCTGACAGTGGCTCAAAGTGATGTTATTCAACTAGCTACCCCAGCAAACGCTTCCTCTCCCGGTGCATTCAACTCGTTTTTGTTAGAGCACTGCGAGGCTCCAGCTGAAGATGGGACTCACCACGCGTTCCACGAATCTAGCGGAGAAGGTCTTCCGCTCCAGCAACAACGATTGGTAGACCGCTACTAGCGAGAGAACGAGGACCACTCAACTCTACTGATGTTACTGTTGAGCTGAAGCAGTCTTTGTAATCTTATAGCTCGCACAATGATAGAAAAGGCATAAGATCACTGGTGATCGCTAAGTGCTCATTTCTGCTATGCATTCCGGGGTTGCGCTTGCATATCCGGAATGCTTCTAGGGTCTTTCTAGCAGATGTCTGCGCTTCTGAGGCCAAGATAGTGCATTTTACGTTGAAGTCAGCTCCGCCATAATCTTTTTTCTATGTTTCCCCAATGGTGTTATCAAACTTTCCCGTTTTTTACTCGCCATATGTTCATTTACGCGTACATACAGCGGTCGACCGGTCTCTCCAGTATATTGTGCATAACACTCTAAGCATTCTATAAAACAATCAATAATACTACAAAGCTATGCCCAGGTTTTACGAAGAAAGAACGTGGAATCTGTTACACAAGTGACACTATTCAACAAACCACAAAATTTGTGCCCAGTCACAGAACCCTCATGATATGGCTCTCTCTTCCACGCAAGAGATTCACTATTTATAAGAATACATGGTTTGCCAGTGCGTATTTTCGTAGATCCTCTAGGCCCATGTCCTCTACGAGTCTATGGGGCCACCATCAGTAACTAAGAATACTCATCTAGGCCTGTGTCCATTATATTTTACCGTAAAAGGGAAAATCACAGTAGGCATATACCCATCCCCATCGGCGTTCATCCACTCTGCTATTCAATGTAAGTAACCCATCCACGTGACCGCTCCTTGGCGCAAACGCGGTGCAATTAATAATTTGAAATCAAACTCTATGCAACTTAAACGTGGGACTCTCTTGACATCACTGCTCACACACTACCTTGGACTTTGTCATAACCTCTCTAACGCACTCACTTCAATAGCTCTATTGATATCCTCTCCTTTTCTTGAGTCTAACATGACTATATTAACTTTGACAGCTTCCTTAAACTACTGATGAAAGGCTTCTACCCCGTGTTCGTAGGTGCGAGAGACTCTTGCACTTTCACATAGTCCGCACAAGGAACAAATAGATCGGTGGTTCAGTATGTTTATCAGACAAAAATTAGAGCGAGTAACAAGTCAGCCGTCCGGGGTCTTGCTCAAGTTGATGAGTGAGGGTACTTGTAGGTGAAGAAATTCGGTGCCACGCCCCTTTTTTGGCAAGTAAAGCCGCGGGTCATCACCACGTTTACACCCATGGAGCTCCAAAGAAGCTGTGCTTCCGGTCTGGGTCAAGCCGCGAAACCGTTGAAGTATGAAAACTATCGCTCTTTCTATATATACCGTACTATGTTCCTCATTCGACGGACGTATAGCTTGTTATACCATCCAATCAAATACCTCAATTTCATTTGGACACCTCTTTCGATCTTGTCTTCATTACATTCTTTCACATATTGCCGAGGATCACACGAACTGTTGATGTAATAGATGGGCCTTTATCTGTCGAGTAAGAACCGGATAAAGATACTGTTTCACCAATCACGCCACTTGGCAGACTTCCAATATGAGGTAAGTCTCGCCAGTTGTTATAGGCGAAACATGTTTTCGGACGCTTCCAGTTACTGATAGCGCTTAATTCCCAGAATTTGACGTGAGACAAAATGCGCTTTGTGCAGCTACACGCAAAACACTGAATTGCTCTAATTTTTGGAGCAGACAGTATTTTGCAGTGAAGCGAGCACATTCACATATCCATAGAGACTTAATTAGGTAGCAGTGTCCAAACCATTCCAACATATCCACTAGAATGTGTTTATACCACTGGATAAAATGTATTGGATGCGAGCCTAGACTTGTCCCTTAGTACGGTTGGCCTCAGTAACTTCTTTTCCAATTCGTTATGGGAGACATCTTCACCAATACGTACCTGGCCACTCCAAATGCATGAAAGATCATCCACCCTCCATGTCCTTTTCTTATTTTTCCGTGTCTGACGTCTCTACTATTCACACTACTACAAACGGTCTTGTTTACGCTTTTTCTTTCGATGTCTGGGCAAGCCCTGAAAACATAAATGTTGAAGCAAAAACGGCTGTGCCAAGGCAAGCAGAAAATTTCTCATCACTTCAAAGGAATCATCCCAGCAAATATTAGGTTGTAGGGAAAGTTCCCGCGGTTTTTAAAATCTTGCTTTTTTTAACCCCACGCTGCCTTGCAGCGACCTATCTTTTGCATATATAAGGAGGTCAGGTATGTGCAAGTTTATTAGTATCATTTACTGTAAACTCCTGCACAAGCCCTGCCAAGAAGATAAATTTTTCGAAACACTAAATTTGCAGCCTTTTAGTATTCGGCTTCGAATTTGGTGAATTAGCAATCGTATCCAGTCGCTGTTTTAACGCTGTATTTGTGGACGGTGCAGTGACCGAACGCCCTGCGCAGGATTGGTCAAGACGCTTTCTTATTGGGGGCTTTAACCTCGATGTTTCCCCATGGTCGGGACTCGCATCCGGTGTCATCAATGCTCGATTGTGGCAGCTGGTAGATTCAGATCCAAGGCAAACTGTGTGTGGTATGACGCAAGTCTTGGATGTTCACTTTACCACCATCGCCTGTCATCTGCGACATTTGGGAAGGGTATAAAAGTTATCACAGTGTGTGATGATGATTTGACGGAACGCAATCTCCCGCGACGTGCCGAGGTGGCCACTGAATTGCAATCGTATAGACGCATAAAAAACTGGATGAAGCCCGTCTTCACAGCAGATGACAAGTGGCATCTGTACGTCAACATCAAGTGCAGTCCACTTTGAGTTGACAAGGATGAGCAGCATGAGCCGCAACCAAAGGCGGGTCTTCACCCTCTGAAGGTTATGATCAGTACTTGGTGTGACTGTAAGGGCATCATACACTGCTAAGTACTGCCACGCTATATTGCGCTCACGGTAGACCTGTACTGTCAGCGGCTGTATAAAGTGGCAGCAAAAATCGCAGGAAAGGATCCGAATTAAGGCACGATCCAATTCCTGCACGACCCTGCTCGCCCACTCTTTATAAGAGCGGTCCGCCAGGAGCTACTCGACTTTGAATGAGAAGTGCTTACTTCAGCACTGTACAGTACTGATCTTGTGACAAGAGATTAACAACTTCTCCTGACTCTATCTAACGCCTTGCAAGGGAAAGCGTGCGATGGTGAAGATGACTTAGATTGCTGGTTGAGCAACTTTATCGAGTCAATGCTGGTATAGTTCTTTGCCGAGAGCACCTAAACGCTTCCAGAAAGTAGGCAAAGATTGGTAGTACATTATGGTTATTTACTCACTCCTTAATGTGTTTTTCTTTTTTTGAAAAGTCAATAAGAAAAGATGTCTCAAAAACCGCGAGAACTTTCCCTACAACCTATATACAAGGTCTATTTAAACTATTTGTTGCTCTTCGATTCCCATTCTAATATTGGGACTCAAAACAAAACGAATCTAAGTCAGGACTTCCAGAGTTATGAGCCATGACCTCTATCTCAGGAAGTCAAAGAAATGATGCTGATAAGCAAATTTCAGCAAGTTTCAGTCATTTTCTCGGTACAAGACAATCTGGGACGGTGTTAGCATACGACGAGAGGGGGCGTGCAAAGAATATGCACGAAGTGTGCACGACTTCAACAAATTTCCGGACTTCATGCTCCTGAATGGCTGCATAGTAAACGTCCAGGATTATAACTAGTGCACGGGCTATGCTGGCCTATATGCCCTAAAAAGCAAAGCCACTTTACTTCCTTACAGCTTCAAGGATTCCAACTGGTATTATCTAGGAACTCTCCCTGATTCCAGAAAGCTTTGATGAAAAACTGAGAAGAATGCCATTTATTTTGGTTAGTTTTCACTTCGGATATATAATACAATACATGGAATCAATCAAAAATAATTCACAATCATAAATCTTACAATCACACAGAGAAAACACACAAATTACTACAAAAAATACTAATAAACAGATTATGGGCACATATTTACACGAAAAACGATGAAAATGCATAACGACGAAACCACACAAAACTGCAAATCTACAGCACTAAGGCACTTTGCTCTTTTTATGGCATAGCTGATTTCACGGCTCGCAACACTAATCGCATCGCCGCCCACGCATCCTCGCCACTATCATGGCCGCCAGCTGGAAATTAGAGGATAAAATGGTTTTTAGGAGATCTTTCTAGATCCTGATTCTGGATTTTAGGATTACCTTCACTCTGAATTTCCATGTCCAACTTTTCTCTAGCCAAAGATTTCAAACTTCTCTTGAAGCGACGTCCTTCAGCACTTGAACGTCTGCAAGTCAGAGAATAATTGGATCAGACAGCTGGTGTAACAATTACCTTCCAGAAATGAAAAAACTCACGAAAACAAGACCGAGGTGTCTATGACGTTGTCGTGGACAATTCGCAGCGCTTTGAGGTCATTCTCGAGGGCGTGGCCAATTAATATCGTCTCGGAGTTGATCATTTCAAATAGAATTTCTCTGACCTGAAAAATTCGGATAGTGTCTGGTTTTCCCTCCAAAAAATCGTAGATTTAAACTCACATCACTGAGCGTTGTCTCACTGTTCTCAATATCTGCTGTGGTTAATCCAGAGTATCGTGTATTCGGATCCACCAACTCGTGTTCTGGACGGAAAACACAGTCGACCACCTCGTTACCGTACTCATCAACCATCGTTACTCTGGCCGCTTCTTTTCCCCATGTTGTGTACACAAATTCACAGTCGAGAGCGTAGAACTGTAAAAGAGGACTCTTATTGGTGGAAAGTCTTTGCCTGTGGTACGGTACTTACTGCATCTGTTCGAGGATCTGATGGACCGGCAGGTTCGGGAGTGGCATGAAATTCAGACAGAACCGATTCCCTCATCGTGTCGGTCACATGACTTTCCGCATGCTGACATCCGGCTACTCCGAGGGCTCTACCGCAGCACGGGTGAGTTTTTACTTCTGAAAGGGGAATTATATAAATACTCAGATGATATTGTACTGATCCATGGCGAATAGCTTCCTGGAAAATTTTTCGAGTGAAAAAAATTAACACCGCAGAATAACACAGACATGTGTAAAAACAGTTTACCAGTTTTTTTTTTGTTTTCGCCATTTTTCGCAACTCCTTCAACGGATGCATGCATCGCTGAGACTACCCAGGGTAAATGTGGTGAACCCCGATTCACGCACCGCTAACACTAGCACTAGGGTAATCTCAGTGGTGCATCCGGGTTAAAATGTTCACACGTTTCTAAACCACTCATTGGCTTGTTTAATCCTTGTTTGTAGTTTTTTACCCAACGATTCCTCCCGTATCCCCTGTTTCCATTTTTTCTTCCCAATTCAAGCTTCACAAGTGCTTATCTTTTACCAGTTCAATCCGAAAGGGTAGAGCATACAAAAGAAATTATTCGTATTTTCCAGATTTGCGACGCTGTACCAGAAAAGGGCGCAGCGGCTCTCCCTACGATTGGATAATTCAAATAACTGACCAGTCAGAGTTCGGCGCCGCCCTTCCTAGGTATACCCCTTAAAACAAAAATTTCCACTCAAGACCTCTGCTTCCCAGATTCGGGACCATCGTCCACGAATGATGGTTGGAAAGGGGTGCTATGCGGTTTACAGTATCAGCAGCTGAGATAAATGCAAGTCCAATATGGGAATGACTGAGAACGACTGCATAGCAATCCAGGAAATCCAGAAAATAGGAAAACACTGGGGACGAGGAAATTTTTCTCCATGGATGTGCGGATGAGAAAAAAATTGGTGCTGCCACTCAAGCACCTGGACTGGGACTAGGACTAGCAAAAATTTGGTAAATAAGACTATTTACACAAGTAGGTTACTGAGATATAAATATGCTAAGAAAGGGCACAGAAAAAAACGGGACCAAAGTAGTTAGCATGTTTACAAGGAAAACATTCGTAAAAGCTCTCCCATGGGATACCGTGGCCGTCCTGTGACCCTCACCGCTAGACCACTATCCTGGGCTGGGATTCATAAAAGCATAAATAGGCAAAACCAAGGTAGCAAACCAACTCTGGCCGTCTGCGTCTCCTAACATTGTGTTGTCCATAGAATAACCAATCACGTTAACCATCGTTGGTTTGCGTGGTTAACTTTTCATGAATCCTAGCCCTGGAGAATTGAAATTGCTACTTTTCGGTCCCAATTTAGTTGACAATAATTCCCGCCTCCGCAGAAAGCAGTAAGGATGGGAACCAGGGCAGTGTGTTACATAAATTTCAAATTTCGTTAATAGATTAATTCGTTAGGTTGAGCCAGAAAATGGCCCTACGCGTCAATGTGTTAACTCCTTAAGTTACTAATGCACAGCCCTAATGGGAGCCATCCTGAGAAAACTATTTCGCTTGGGAACGACAAGCTTAACATTACATTCGTGAGCGACCCGTTTCTTTGTGGCTTTTCTCACAACTGGGAAAATTTTAAAAGCAAAAAAAAAATTAGTCTGTAGTTCAGCAACTAAGGCTAGCTTCATTTAGTTGGGTATTATCGCCTCTCTCATTTTTTTCTTGAAAAATCATATTCCTTTGTACCTGAAGAAAACACCGCTGGCTCGGCATGGTGTATACAAAAATCCACTCTTTTTCGTCCATCACTTGGTAGTCGATATGGGGCGTGGCATCGAACACATCTACGTCTCGTGTCTGTAGACAAATATAGATTCAAAACCTGAAGAAAATCCGCCAAGTAGATCAACGACCACCTTCGTCTGGAATAAACTCCTTGCGTCCATTGATAGTGTCGAAGAAACTCGGCACCACAACAGCTTTCGTTCTGTCGCCGTTCTTCCAACGAGGAAAACTGCAACGAATCTCTGTCGTTAAAAAGTACCTCGGCAGTAAAGTAGTACCTCTTAGTACCTGTTAGAAACAAGTTGCTCTTCACTGAGTCGTAAACCTCTCAGCAGTTTGATTAACGACTTTGCGTTCGAGATCTGTGAATCTGTTGGTTTTTGTGGACGAACACTGAGCAGGTAGTTAGATATGATTGGACTTCCACCAACGGAAATTGAGGTAAATTGAGGTGTTGAGCCGACAACGTGTAGGTGAAGCAAGGATTGGCTGAGGCGATTCGTTGGAGCTGAAAACAGTCGTTCAGGGTTTATTGTAATTGCCGTACATTAACTACCCATTGCAACAATGATTTATCCATCATTTCCAGGATCTGCTTGGATTCGGCTCTTGGTAATAAGAAAAAAGAGAATTTTTTTCAAACTTTGCGCCGTTTCCAATGAAATTATCTTTGAAACTTTGGTGACAACCTTCAATATCAGCGGAAATGCTTGGAAATAACCCCTTTTGAGAAGAAATTACGTCATCGTAGGTCAAAGTCTACATCCTAATATTAAAGAATTGAGAAAGAATCCAGAGTCTGGGAGGAGGTAGCAAGAGTTCTTCCAGGAAAAACTATAGACGTAAATTATTCCAGATCTCCATAAATACATCTTTTTCAGAAAAGGATGTGAATTTCAGTGGATTTTTTTATAAAATTTAAAATGAAATTCTATATCATAAGGGATCGGCTCATAGGGAAATAGCGCCACGACCGTGGAATTCCATCCAGACATTCTGGATAAAATTCACTATTTCATCATCAAAAATATCTGAGTAAATATTGGCCTCAGTACATCCTGAACATGAGGACGCGAGGCACAAAAATTCAAATTCTACGGAGGCCAACTCTATTTGTTCAAGTATATTCCTGGATGTGAGCTACATTTTCAGGAATATGCCCTAACTGTCAACAATAAGGGAGGGACAGGCTTTCCTTCCAGAAATTTAACAGATCCAGAGAAAATTTGGGAACATGGAAGCGTGATCCAGGAAATCGAAATTATCCCACCTTTTTTCAATGAACACCAGCAAATAAAATCATACATTTTTATAACACTTTTACTTTAAAAAAAACTCACCATTATAAGAAACATCCGGCGTTGGATACGCCATAAATGGCGGAACAAACAAATAATCCGCCGTACAGTGCATCATAACGAATATTTGGAGGAGTTGTTGGTTGTTTTAGTGAAGAATCGAATCGATCGCGTTTATAGTATAGGTATCGATCTGGAAAAAGACCGCCCAATTCATGGATGACAGAAGGTAAATGCATACCCCAACGAAGCCAATAAATCAATATATGGATAGATTAGCCATAGAAGGTTAGATAAGCAATGTGTTAACACCTCAAGAACTGGTCCGGCCTAATAATCGCGCGCGTCACTTCTAGAAGAATCATGTAACGTGCTCCAGGTTATTGCCTCAAGCATCCTGGGGTAGTTAATGGTCCCTATGGGGAGAAAGAGCTATCGGCATGAGATTTCTCTACTTCCGAAGTTTCTGGATTGTTCATGCAAACCCGGAATTGAGTAAGGAACACGGAAAGAAGGTCCAAATTAATGCTGTTATTTACAGGTGACCAATAAAATTGTTGTAATCCATAAAAACGACTGTATATGTTCGCATGGAATGTCGTGGGACTGATCTGATGCATAAGGAAGTAAAATAATGGATATGCAATGAGAAAAATAGAGCTTGGACGTGGGAAATTAGTTTCAGGCAGGATATGAAACCGAAGATCCAGGCTGCGATTATATCAGGCACTTTTCCAACGTTTTTCGTTTATGAGCTATGCAAGGATCTCATAGGCAAAAAAAAGCAAAAATGACATGTTGGAGGTAAACTAAGCCCAACGGTTCGTTTTGAAATCCAGCTAACACAATCCATGAAAAAAACGTGAATTCATAAGAATTACAGAAAGAAACCATAATGTGTCTAGAAATGGGCAAAAGGTATGAAAGATGATAGAGAATAGATGAAAGATGATCGAGATTAGGTAGTTCCAAATGAATATTGAGCCTACTGGGCTACTGTTGAAAGTAAATAACAAGGTAGCATTACTAGCCCAAGGCCGCACGTATTACCGAGATTACCCAGGGTAAACGCATTGACACCCGATAAATTTACCCATAGTTAACTCATTTAACTCATTTAGTTCAACTCATTTACCTTAAGTAACCTAAATGATACATCTCGGCCTAGACCTTTCCAGTTGCGCTCTGTGGTAAGACAAAGCCAAAAGAAAATTGTCCAAATCAAACAAAATCTCGCATTTTCCCCAGGAAGACAACGAAGGTCCAGAGGCCGCATGCATCATTGAGATTACCCGGGGTAAACGTGTCAACGCCACACAAATTCACGCATGATTAGCATGAGCGTCTACGCGTTTACCCTGGATAATCTCAATGATGCATCCAGGCCCAGGTGAAGGATAGTGTGATAGGGAGAGAGGTAGAGATAAAAAAGAAAACGAAAAAAAACAATTTGATGAAGTCTACAGAGCAGCGGATATCTAAACTCTACCAAATTGGCAGGATTTTGAGGTAATGTTCTCATGACATTGTAAAAAAAAATTTTGATCTGTAAGTAAGAGAGTAAGCAATAATAAGAATGAGAGGAAGAGAACCAGGAAAAAAATTAGCAGTCACTAATCTATAAGTGAGAAAAAACCAGGAAGAAAAGAAAAAACCAGGAAAAAAACTCCACAAGAGCCAGGGGGAAGAGCTCTAAAATCCTAAACATGTTCAAAACTTCCTTCAGAATCTGTTTTTTGAGCTTATTTTCGATTGGAAGATGCCGCAGAGTTGGAGTCCTCTGGGGATTTCCCACACATTACATTTCCAGTCAGTTAAGACTCTAGAGTTCCTCGTCAAAAACTGAATAGTTATAGGTCAACTAGTACTTCTGGGATGTTCACAAATGCCGGCAAAAGCCGGCCCTCTATGATGAAGGTTTCTCGAATCATCATGATGCCGCAGTGACCATGGCTGAGGTAAGGATCATCCCAACACGTAAATATTAGGAGTTAAGACGGGATCAGGATAGTATCCGCCACGTTTCAGGACTCCTTACATTTTTGTAAAATTACGGTCTAACGCTCACTGACTAAGCACCTCTATTGGAGGGAAAAAGGGATACCAAGGAGGAGATATTCCTTCGTGGATGCGTAAAACGCGGACGCTCGGAGAACTCCGCCACTTTTGATCCATGACAATAATGAAAAAATCGTTGGTTTAACACGAGTTCAATTAGAAGAAGTGCCCGTAGAGATCAAATACTTCCGTAAAGTCCTGAATAAACCAAGCTCAGCCGGGATTTATCCCGTCACTAAATCAAAAATGAAGAGTCGCTTCTTCGAGTGCAAAATAGAAATGATTGGAATGGCGGGATAAGCCAGAAATGACGTGTGAACGTAAGATGGGACGTGTGCACCAGGGATAAGCGGACATAAGGTTTCCAAACCCGGATAACAGTCTGGATAACGGAATAGTCAAAATGACCAGATAACGAATATCGGATAATGGACAACGGATAAGTGTTCACGGTACAGGACAAAACCCACAAGGATAACCCAAAAAACCTGGAAGAAAATTTTTCTTTCTAAGAGAAAACAAAAAACTAGATTCTCCTACTTAACTTCATAGATGTGCGCAGATGGAACTTAACGGAAAAGGGTTTGAATAGGTAACACAAAGGTTTTCTGTTACAGACAAACTGCTTCTGGACACAAGTGCGAAATAAAGAAATCTAGTCCTACCGTTATCTGGCGATAAAAGCCCGGACGGATCGGTTAACGGATACGTCAAAACTTACGGATAACGGCTAAACTGAAAACCCGACATGGATAATGTGCTCATCATGGTATGGGCGAAAGAATGAATAGGGAAAAGAACAAATGCATAGGTAAAGGTATAATAAATGGATAATGGATAAGAAAAGAATAAATTAATAAGCAAACAAATAAGTAAATAAATAAGTGATGTGTGAATAGATGTAAAGTAATGAAGAGCCTAAGAAATAAACGAAACAACACATTGAAGAAAAATAGAATGGAAACCGGATATAGAAGCCACTCAATAAAAAAAAAAGGTGAGCAGCAGAAAAGGATATGCATAGATAAAAGTACGTAATGCTTAGGAAAAGCATCCAGGAACAAAATGAACAGGTGCGAGCTGCTTCCATGAAATAAAAAGAGTAAGAACAAATAATTAAATCAAAAGAGAATAAAATGAGTTTGAGAAACTCTCGAAGCAGTCAAAAATTAAATATAAAAGATGGGATTTTTAAGGAAAATAAGGAAAAAGAATACGAGATTAGCATTTAGGACGAAAAAAAAAACGTGAAAATTTCAGTACAATAACTTTGAAGGGTCAGAAAAAGGTGCGAAAATGATGTTTTCTACAGCTGAAAATAAATAAAACGGCTGAAGGTCTAGGTTTAGAAGGTGGGTTATCAAAATACAAGAACAAAACTCTACAAATGAGGAATCTGATAGAACCAATAGCTACATTTCTCAGAATTTTAGAGATATCGGGCCAGAAAAAAAGGTAGAAAACCCCAGACCATATGGGTATACATGACAAGGGCGAGAAAAAAAAGTTGAAGAAAACAAAATCATCAAAGGAAAAATCAGAGAAAAAACTGCGTGGATTAGGAAAAAGGGTGACGGAATTTGAGCTTTGTGTCTGTGAGAGGAGGGAAATTCAGAGCAACGGATTCTGCACCAAAGGGTATAACAATGGAAGAGAGAAAGAGATCCAGAGAGGAAACGGAGCAATTTCATAAATGGACTTCTTAGCAATCGTAGAAAACAATTAATTTTATGGAAATGAATAGCATTAGAAACAACATTATCCATGAATTTCTGGAATTTAATCGTCTTGCAGACAATCCTCCCATGATTATAAGGACACGAACAGTTTTCCATTCCGACCTCAACGTCACCGTGCAACACCTCACAAAGTAACTAGTACTAATCAATATATTATTGATTACCTGTATATGTGTATATGACAAGATTGTTGTGTAGTGAGGTCAATGCCGAGGTCGTTGTCGTCGATTGAACGCCTGACTCATTTGTGTGCCGACGACGCCGAGAAGTGCTCAGAAGAACGTACACACACAGCAGCAGCGGCGGCGTCAACTATAGAAGTTCGAGCATCCGTCGCTCCTTAATAACATGGATACAATACGTCTGACATTACAATGTAACAACAACAAAGTATGACAGCGTATTTACGTAGGTAATTCATTGGAAAATGATGGATAAGGACTCAGAAGGTCAGGTCATGTGCTCGCGCCAGAAAAAACCATCGAAATCATCAGAGAGGCGGGGATTTCGCAGTAGTAACGATACTCTTAGCGATCCAGGAAAAGTACAGTAAGGTAGTTCAGGAGTAAAATACGTATAGTAGCATAGTTGTAACACGAAGAAGTCCAGAACACAATGGGGGATCCAGAATTTGAAAGGGCAGGATCGCAAAGAGAAATCCAGAATTTAAAAACCCTCCAGAACTTTCTGGATAAACTCCACGCAGTCAGATACATACACAAGCACAACATCAGAATGTTTCAATATGTAGAAGAGCTATGAAGTCCATCAGGATTTTCATGAGTGACAATCTGGGCGTCGAAAGGCATGGAAGAAAATTGAAACTCCACAGCAGTACTTTCATTTTTCTGGATGAATTTTTATGGAATTTCAAGTAAAAAGGCAAATTTAAAGAGGTCAAGGGCCGTCTGTACCCTGCAAGTTGTAAATAAAAAAGATTTAATGGTTTAATGGCAGGACTGGAGTCTTTGAAAAAGGAAACTCTTTTAAACAGTTTAAATAGATTGAAATTAAAAAATTAAAATTAAAAATCAAATAAAGAAAAAGAAGAAATAAACTAGCACAATAGCCTTTATCTCTTTGGAAAAAAAAACCAAAACAAATTATCGTCGCCTACCTAAAAGGGTGATTTCTTCAATAAGAAAAATTGAATTTGAAAAATCCTTTTGAAATTACGAACGTATTATTTCTTACTTACATCCACTAATATACTGCATAATTCCAGAAAAGTATTGGATTCTTCTTCCGTCAAGGACCGGTAATGGGCTTGAATCACGAAAGGCCAGGGCCCGGATGCATCAATGAAATTACCCATGGTAAATTCAATACAGCTACAAATACATGAACCTGGTTACACCCAGCCATTACCCATGGGTATGAGGTTACCCGTCGTTCCAGTGGTGCATTCGGGCTCGGGCAGTTAAGTAGTCAGCATCAGGAAAGTACCAAATAAGTTGTGTTGTCATGGTAAATTCTTTCAATTTGTACTTCATATCCAGGTAGGTTATTTATTTATTTATTTATTTATTTATTTATTTATTTATTTATTTATTTATTTATTTATTTATTTGTTTACTCCGCCGCATACGAAAGTTACCATAAAGTTAGTGCAAAAAGGAGTGAAGACAAAGAATGAAGCATGAAAAGAGCCTCCTTTATCCACAACCCCCAACGCCATTGAAAACCCACCGCAATGACGAATCATTCCCCCTTTCCATCCGCGAATTTTTGTTAGCAACCAGTTTTCCAAATAAAAAACTGAAAAACACACACGTGGCAATGCTGACCGACACGTGTGCTAGCGCATGATACAGCTATTATCCGGGGAAAAACTTTTTTTCCACTAAAACGCACAAACAGATCCGAACATGACAAAAACAAATAAATATTAGTTTGGACACCTGGGTGGCAACCGCCCACGTGATTATAGTGGATGCATAGGTGAATTTAATTATTATCCCAGTAATTATGGTCTTTTAGAGTAAATCTCCTACTAGAACCATGTATTCTAGTCTGTATCTGAGCAAACCCCCTTCATTTCCTGATGGCGCCCTTGAAGTACGCCAATATCCAAGAAGGAAATGGAACGCTAAAATGTCAAATATATCCATGGAACGCTAAGCTAGGCCTTCAGGTTTCGTGTATATAATGGCTAAGAATAGTCTGCAAAACGATAGATATGCCCTGTCGATATTCAGGATGAAAGGAATATTGAAAGGACTTAGTATTGCGTATCGATTTAGAGAATAATGAAGATTAATACATTATTAATATTAATAAGAATTATGAAAACTCCAAGATTCTAGATGAACAATAATACATAGGCGAGATATTCACCATTTAATGAGAAAAACCTGCTCAAATAAACAATGTCCAACCTCCACCAGTCATATGAATCAACCTAGGTTCACATAGTCCTTCCCTAATCAATTATTGATCAATGAAAGAAAAAAGACCAAGTCCTCAGTAACTGAAAGCAAGCACTCAGTAGACTAACTACGTAAGAAGTGAGTAGTAGGTGGCTCTACGGATCCAGAAGAGTGCAAATGGATCAGACACATACGTAGAATAGCACAAGGAATGTATCCCAGTGCTGTATTTCCGGGTAAATGACTCCGCCACACGTACAATACCTCAGAATACGTAAGAGTACTATGCGATCTTAGAAAGAAGTGGATTTGTATGAGGACGTTGAAAAAAGCGGATTCTGGGTGGCGCCGTATTATTAGTGCATAACGAGTCTAACACGAGTCAGGATTCCGAGATGTGGAAAAAAAACAGCTGGCGACGGCGGGAAAAATCGTAACAAGGAAAAACCTGGATTCGCATTTGGAAGCAATTAAGTATTCTCATGAAAAATTAGGTAAATAACGACTCCAGCAACTGATTGCGACAAGTCCTGCACCTGTCCCTTACAGGAGCTCCATTTTTGCACTCATTGGGTTAAAAGAAGTCCTCGTGACGTCACTACGTTAACAAAGAACCTCGCACAGGATTCTGCACATATATAGAGGTACTGCTTAGATAACATGCCGATCTCAGCACAAAAATACTAATTATACCGCTATTCACGAGGAAACTGAATGGATGGAAAAATATTTCAACGGATTTCTATCAAAATCATTAGCGCCAAGCTGAAGACGTAACGAAAACAAATTGAGCCTGGCTGAATTTGTACGAAAAGTTACGGACAGTTCGTCATATGACTGAGAACTACGAATGTACTACGTAGTATGCCATCAATAGAGTTCCTCGATGTCATCCTGCACTTCATAATACAGAATACAATAGTTTATTTCGGTCTAGCTACACTGTATAACAAAGTCTGTAATTTTCCTGATCAATGATAGACATTCAGTGGCAGTACAAGTTGGGTACGTGCACATGTGCACGTGCTCATCGATCTTAAGGTGATCTTTGGCCCAAGAACTGTAGCGAACACGATTTGGAAACGCCTCGATCCCTCAAATAACGCGCTCGATTATCAGTATTCTGACCCAAGGGGTAGGAAACATGCTTCTACGGACACCTACCACCCGCATGCGTAGCGTCAGGTTGTTTTGACTTTTTGAACTTGGGGGAAAAAGAGCCCGACATGGTTCAAAAAGAAAAAATCATCTTAACGCCTTATTGATGGTCTTAGATCAAAGCTGAGTTGTCTGCCCTGGAAAAATTCCAAGGCGCGCGGGTAGAAAGTGTCCCATAATCCGGAACATGAAGACCACCATCCGGACGCGCTGCGCCAGGGTTCTGTGCCTCTCTGGAACTTCATGGCAGCCACTCCAGCGGCCACATGCATCATTGAGATTACCCAGGATTAAAGTGTTGACGAACACTTTCAAATTTACCAATGATTAACCCTGGCGTCAGCACGTTTACCTTGGGTTATCTCAATGATGCATCCAGGAACAGAGCTTAATTCCTTTATTTATTTAGTTATTTAATGCACTCATGGTTCTGTACACCTAAAACAGTATAGTGGAACAAGTACGTAAAGATTGTGAAGCAAAATATGCAGCAAAACAGGATTTCGCTCTGAGAAGGCATGAATGGAGGCAAAAAAATTTAAGCCCAAGGGTTTAAAATAAAACAGGAGACAAAGATGATGCTTCGATGTGGTATATGACTATGAAGTGAACTCAAAGATACCAAGTACAAAATTATTAATCATTTTATTGATCAAATTTTTCATCGAGAATCGAAATTTGCAGGTACAGTTGGCGTCGAGCAGCGCGGACGCGTCGCGTGCTTTTCTAGGCCGCGGAAAGGTCACCGCCATCGATGCTCATTGTATCTCGCAAACCACGGCTGCTTTTTACTTTCCAAGTTCAAAAAGGGACAAAGGCGTGACGCCCGCTGCGCCCCCTGATGTTTAGTTTCCGTAGAAGAAAGGCGAGACAAGTGATTTTATGACGGGAGAAATACATGAGAAAAAACTTGTAACATAAAATTCCTTAAACCAGTGAGTGGAAACTTCTCTTCCATGAACAGCCAGTTTTTTTTTTTTGGTGCTGAGAAAGTGACGTTCTCCTAAGATCGAGTGAAGAAGCCTCGTGAAGCATTGTTACTGCTAGAGTTACTACACCAATCCACTCATTAAGCAGTACACCATTAAAGTAAGTAAAATTGTAAATGAAATGTACAGTAACTGCCAATAGGGAATGATCAAAGGTTCAAGGCGAAAGGTTTTACAAAATTCAGCTATGGATTGAGCTATTCCCATGCTACGCTGCTGTTAGAAAGCCTCTACAGAGCCTTAATGCATATCCAGATTTCCTTGGGATAGCTAAATCCAGGTTCCCTGGTCATAACAGTCGCTGATCATACCTTATTGACCGCTACTGTCTGTGCAGTAAATGAAATAACACTAGGATAACGTGTCGCTAGGATAATGTGTTCATGAAAGAAGTATTACCTTATAAGAAGTACACGAATTGTAGACACAACTTTTACTTTTTACAACACCAAACCATTGCTACGACAATTCGATTTTGCAGGAAAGCAAGTGGAACTAACTTATAACTACGCAAGCAGAATAACTTTTTTTCAGAATGTGCGGGCATAGAGGAAAAAATGGGTAAAGAACTTGCAGTTACATTGAATTCAGGAGACAAGCGGACCGACACGATCCTTGATTAGATGAATTCTTAGACAACATATGAAGAAGGAAGTGAAACGAATAAAAGAGAATTCAAACGAGGAATCCATGTTTGACTTTTTGAGAATCCTCGTCTATTTCCACTTGTCACCAGTTCTTAATGAGAAGGAAAAGGAGGCGAAATCTTTGTCTGAACAAAACCAAGAAGTGATGACAGACCGGATCAGCATACAGTTGCTGCGGGAAAGAAATGATCCAGAACACCATCTTTAGCCAAAGAGGTGAACGGTTTCACCAGCTCCTCATACAAACATTTAATGGCCGTAAAATCTAGATGTTAAGTGGATCTACATCTTAGAAAGGTACATCTACCCACACCATCAACTTTTTTTCTGAAAAGCGAATAACTTCCAGAAAAAAGTCCACACATATTACTAGGCGAAGTGGAGAACGAAGGATGTGTGCGGAAAGAGGGGGGGGGGGACGTGAAAAAAGGTGGAACCTCCGATACTGCGGAGATCCACATGGAAAATACAATAAAAATATTAATAACAGTATGAAACAATTTATAAGTTAGTTCAAGAATAATCTATTAATAAAATTTAGTAACGCTTACGACAATTTTTTTTTCAAAAATCTGAACGACGCGCGTGGTGCCAAATCCAGACGATGAGAACGCATCTGCGGACAAGGTGTCGTGAAGAAGGGAGTTTCGGTAATAGGGAACACCGTGCGAAGCCTGTGGGGGTCTCAGTTACTCTTCGTAATAAAAATAAATAAAAGTTCACATTTACTCTGTAAAGTAATTCAGAAAATGGTGAGAGGTTAAAAGTTTAAAATCGTCTTGAGCAAATCTAACCCCCCCCCGGACTCATCTCAGCATGCATTTCTAGCCCTAGCTGAGGCAAAATCTTCGGATAAGGTGGACCGATTCTTACCTATGGGGATCGGCCATCCTAGGTAAAAGGGTGGGTTAGTGAGTCTGTGGATAGGTTGATGCGCTTCCCGGAAAAGTTTTCATTCAGAGAATTAATCCTCAGAACGAGAAACTTAGCAAGAACCGCACTTTGTCGTTATCCTATAATCTATTCAAAGCGTTCCTATGTAACTGTGTAAATCCGTGAGGTAACAGATTCTCCGATTTCTCTATCCTTCAATGCCAAAATTACTCATTCTGTCTTATTCTTATTGCACATGAGCTTGTGTTTGTGGGATAAATAGTGTTGATCAAATAAAAATCGAATAAATTCAATTAATTCGAACTAGGAATTCAAAGACCCATCCAAAAAAAATCGAGCACTATAGGAACACAGAGCTTCCCAGGCCTTGTTTTCGTCCACCCAAAGGCGCAGGGCTCTCCCGTGCCTGAACACTTTAATTTGTCGAATTATTCGAAATCGAATATTCGAATGCCGAATGTGTCCAATAGATAATTCGACCAACACACTGATAATGAATGACGGTAAAGGAGTTGTTACCATAGTTGACATAACATCGCGAAACCTTTGACATTCTAATTCTATATATGGACGTTACTAGTATAGTCACAAGTGTCATGACCGAAAAGGGCCACTTGGTAAATGGGAAGGAAAAGGCGAAAAGGTAAAGAGGAAAGCATGTAGGGGTAAAAGAGACAGACAAGGACCTTGGTCCAGTTTAGTGACTCTGGTTCTCGTTAAATCATTCTATGGCGTAGATCAGAACGATTAGTGTTAATCTGGTTAAGATTGAATAATAAATTTGTAATTTATTTATTTATTTACACCATACAGGTGTGCCAATCATGCAGAAAAGTATTGGCGGGAAGTACTAAACGATAAAACTATTCGAGAAGATTAAAAAAAAACAGATTTCTGGAAAACCATCAACTAGAAGAAACAGAGGGTCAGGTCCGTGTTTCCGCCTATGTGAAGAAATCATGGTAATGGAAAAGAACATGGCCCACAGATCGCGAATTGTGAAGGGATAGATGTCGCAGTGACTACAGTGTTCGGGTATCTAGACTGTTGGGGTGTGGCTGTTACTGTAAGGAGGTTACAGATCTTACCTAGTTTTATGAATTACCTAGTTTACCTAATTACCTAGTTTTATGAACCACCAACACAATATTAGATCCTGATGCAATCCAAGCAATAAGGTGACAATAGCAGAAAAAGTAGTTTCAGGTGGCAAAACTACGTAACTTCACAGTTACACCACACAGACGTTCAGTCTATTGACAGTTGGGCTCCATGAGCCTTTGCCAAGCGTCGCGATCTTTTCAATCCTTTCAAAAATAAACAGATATCAAGCGGGCAAACAACGAAGTTCCTACGCTGCCAACGTCACACGCTTTATGAACGCCCGTACGGCGACACAACAACTACGTAATCCATGTACATTCTGAAAAACTGCCATGCGTAAACAAGCGTACACCGCGACCACGCAGTCTGAGCATGCGAATATCCGGGACAGAAACTAGCGAATAACACGAAATCGACACGGAAATGACATCAAACCCAGCGGTCGGGTGGAGCTACCAGCCATTATTTCCGGGCCACTATGTGATCCACGTCGATAGGAACAGGTTCACAACAATTTGTATTCTTTCTGTCATACGACAATGCTCGCAGTTAGCAGAAAAAAGAGGAGCGATAACAACTGTAAACGTTCAAATATTCCCAAATGTGCGCGTGGGTGGTCGAGTTAACTGGCGCTGTCGTGAAAAACTTGTTGGAGGTGAACATGAAACACATAAACACAAAAACGAGTTCTGCTCTGATTTCTATTAACACACAAAGTCATGTGACGTTCTGGATGGAGTCACAACGGAGACAACATGACTCGGGATTAGTGGACTAACAAAGTACTAGCGTAATACGGAAGAAATACGACACCACAACGAGCACTAATCCGAACGATAAAACGTTAGTGCACCAAGGATTGCTGCTGATGTAACCAGTGACATACCAGAGGCGTAAAAAAGTGGGAATTGTAGGTTGAATTTAAAAGGAATAAAAAAAGGAACAAGATAGGAAGACAGGAAAGAAAGAGGTACTGAAAACGACCAGAACAGATAAAAAGCCTGGAAAGTATGCGACTTGGATCTAAGCCAAAGTAAAAGTCGTGGCAGGTAACCCATGGCAACCGAGCTCAAAAAAAGTTGATTCACTTCCACAATGTGATCAAAGGATATGGGCGTGATCCAGGAAAGGCCCAGATGAGAAAATATGCAGTTGTAGCATATTTTACACTGTTAAGTAGCAAGTCGTCATGAGGCTTTTGAGGGCGGGTTGAGGTCTAAAGCTGCCACAGGAAGGCAACGGCCAATGACGGGATTCTGGGATCGCCCCGCTTCCCGCATAACGCTTGACTAGGTGATTCTTATGACTGCGCGTCGATCAAGACTCTGATAAACAGTGCAGTCGATAGCAGGTGAAAAATACTATTGAAAAGCAATAATTTGTTGGACCGAATTTGCACACCAGAAGAAATCGAAGAGACTGGTTGCGTCATGGATAAAGGAGATTGTAAGTCCAAAATGCTACAAAATAAAAAGCCAAAATTCGTGGCGGAAATAAGTGCACAGGTGGTAAGTAGCAGAAAGTCCAAGAACAAAAAAAAAGCGAGGATCTTATTCCTTTTTCTTGGTGTCATGACCCACGAGCTCATGATGACTCAAGCGCATGCAGGAATGTTTGTATTCCGAGATAATGCACATGCCGCCGACTTTGTCTCCACCTACCTTCACAGTATAAAAGGTACGGCCGGGAACTATGAGATGGGTCCGGTTCGGTTCGGTTTACCCTCAGTACAAGCCCTCGTAAACGGGTGATCAAAGAAAGGAAAGAAAAGGAATGTAAGTGAGTGAAAGTGTAAGAGACAGAGAAATGAAACGAAGTAAGCCAACTGTAAGAAATATGTTTCGGGTTATGTTGTACCTTGTTTTGTGTGAGAATGTTAATAAATATCTTAAATATAGTTTTGAACCACTAAAATACATTGGACCTGATGCAGTCCAAACATGGTGCATCGGCCGGGAATCGAACCCGGGCCGCCCGCGTGGCAGGCGAGCATTCTACCACTGAACCACCGATGCCGACACCACCACGGTTGATAGGATTCCTCCTTTTCAGGAAAAAAATTTTAAGAGGTTGTCACATATGTAATGACTTGTGCACTCTAGACAAAGGGAAAATGTATAGGTAGTACCAAGCTAACCCAATCAATATGTGTACAATCCTGGATATTTTCCAGAAAAATTACTGCAGAGGAAGTTGAGTACCAAGTTGACTCCAGACAATGAGTATAAAAGGCACCAAAGGCCGCAACGGAATCATTTCTAAGATTTTTAAATGAAAAAAAAAAGATCTACAGAAGCTCCTGATCACTGAGGACCACGCGAATATGCGCAAAAACTGCCGCCCCCCCCCCCCTTCCCCCGTCGTTCAAGCCCCAAGTTCTGGATGGCTCGAGGGTGGAGCCAAGGCAGGATCACGGGGGTTTTTTCCGTCATGTACTCTCCTGCTACTCGCACATGGAGCGCAATTCGTACCCAGCTAGGTAGTGGATAATGACGAAATCTTACGTGGGGTGTTCATTTCCACAGAAGGTGCGCTGCTGGGACCGCATTATTCGGAAAAACCGTCCTCCCACCTTAGCCCCGCCCCCGGCTCCACCCACATGCTCCCCGAAACTTGGGGCTCAAAAGCGAGTTCCTGGGCGGTTTTGCATTCTGGAGATTTTTTCATGTAAGGATGTCCAGGATGATTCTGGTGTGGGATGGTGCCTTTAGGAATACTGCTAATTGGATCCTATGTAAAACATAGCGAAAGTTGGAACTTCCGTAAAAATCCTATGGCGCCATTTGCCGTGGATTTTGACTTTGATTTTGAATCATTTTGAGAATCCTGCCCGTACATTATTTCCTGAAGGAGCTCACTCGGTTCAGCCTTCATACCAGAAAAAAATGAACCTATCTCTCAGTGAATGCATAGAAATCCTAAAAATAACAACTGTTTCTGGGAAGTATATGGGTGATTATATGTCACGGATGTGACAACATATGTAAATTCCAGAACTCTGATGTAGGTAATCCTATTTGTCAGCGTTTTTCACAGGAAAATTGGATAAAACATTATCCAGACTTGGTACGCTCATAAAAAATCAACTGGGAACCGCTGACGTGGGGAGGGCTTAAGCTTCCATGCCTGAAGAATTTGAAAACTTATGTGTGAAACTATAGATCCTAGAGAAGATAAGGCTTACCAACGGGTAACGAGGAATTCCCTGACATTTTCGAGCAAAATGTCGGAAATGGACACTTCAAAAGGACACTGTGTAGTCAACGGTGGCTATTCGGGATCTTAGCAACCAGGAAATCCTGGCTATTCTGGATCTCACCAACCAGAAAATCGATTTCCGTGGCTAATACAGAAGGAGAAGCTTGCAAAGTGAAGACAAAGATGACGAGATGAAGTTCGTGTAGAATAAAGCCAAATCGATCGGTAACCCTATTGCATGATTAGTGGCAAGATTCGTTTATCGCTGATAATGTATGAAATATTATATGCAATGTCCTTTAACTTATAGCATTAACGATATAGCAATAAAATAATTATAATATATAATTAAGAATATTCTAAGCAGAAGCCGGCTGAACAATAACGAGTATAAACATCAAAAGTAAAGTGTAACTATCCTTGACAGCTGCGTTTGGAAGTACGCAAAGGTGTCTATAGCTACTCGGCGTACGACGTTGAGGACAGCGAAACGGGAACAATGGGGAGATGAGTGGGCATAAATCTCTTTTCGCGGAGCCCCTTTCCGAAGCGGAACAGTTAAGAAAAATTAATCTCCAACGTGGAATTATCCAGAACGGTGGAGACGCCAGGATAGAACGTTCCTTGTTTAGATAAAGGGAGTAAACTATACCTTTTTTACGCGTTATTCACTAAACTTATTTACTATTTACATGATATTAAGATTGATTAGTAGATCTTTACTAGATTATTATTGATGATTAATATTCACAGTGGGCGTGGCGTTGACCTTCCCGCGGCCTCGAAAAGCACGCGACGCGATCGCGCCGCTCAAGCAGGGATTCTTTTCGGAACAACAAACTATAGGGTTTTCTTGATAGTTAGCGAGTTTTCCCAACAAATAACATCAAAAGTAATGAACAACTATTAAGAAAACCCAAATTCGCCAATGCGGCGACGGTTCCATCGTGAGCGACGCGGTCGCGCCGCGTGCTTTTCGAGGCCGCGGAAAGGCCAACGCCATCGACGCTCACTGTACATCGCATGCTATCAGCACAAAGATAAAGTTACAATCAAAAACTAGTAGAACTGCACAACTGCCCAGAAAGTAATAATCACTTGAGTTGAACTATAGTGACCTTGATGCCGGTGGCCTTACCGCGGCCTCGAAAAGCACGCAACGCAACCGCACCGCTCGCGCAGGAATTCTCTCCGGGACAACAATCCTCTCCTCACCGATGCTTTTTTGTTGTATAAATTGTTGCAGGTATCCAGCACATCAATTATCATGTATTGATAAATAAATAAATAACGAGAATTCTAGTAGATGATCCAATTACAAGTGGTTGCAGTGAATTGACATAGTACTTTATACGGTAAACTTAACATTATAATCATACATTGTAATCTTGTTTACCCGTAACGGATTGACACAAGTTTCAGTAGCAAAGACAGCGCAGAAGTACGTAATTCCAGAAATCTACCTGTGTCTTATCGTTCTATCGCTCATTTCTCTAAGGTACAGCTTTTGAATGTATGAACAAATAATTAAATAAACATTACTACAAGAGCTATAAAGTACAGTATCTCTCCTCAAAGTCCGTCCGAGCATATCCTGCATGTTTCCTGCAAGACAGAAAAACTCCGGGAACTAACCATTAAAAAAGAGGAACCTCTTAAAATACAGTGCGTTTCATAATTATAGGACACCCCCCAACTTTCCCACTTCCGGCTTCCCCTCTAACCGTGAAATTTTTCCTTCAATACCATTGTGATCAGCACCTGAAATAACCCTAGTGCCCCTCTTTTGAGCCCACCACAGCAGCTCTGGTTTTTTAGAACATTATTTTTCTCTTTTCGCACACTTTGCAGTCACGACACACCTTCAGGTTCTAACAGGTTTATTTGCCGCACAATCGAATTCACGAAATTTCGATAATTTTTTGAGCATCTATGGACCACACTGATTCCATACAGTTTGTTACTCCTACTTCTTATAGGGATTCTGAGGACATCCACGTCGATAAACATGGCACATGCAAGACTGCCTATCCCAATTTTTCAGCCGCTCAATGCTGACGGAAGTGCACTCAAAACTGGATGGCAAAGACCCACAGTGGTCCCTCTTTAGAAATACAGCTAGCACTGGTCACCAGCTGCTCTACTGGCCTTGCTAGGTGACGATCCAAGTAGGCGACACTCGCCCGACATCGAGGTTTTCCCATATTTTTTCACTAAAGCCTGTGGATGGGAGGTCCAAAATGACGGACATTAATCGCAGGAGTTTTCTGAGGTTCGACGCTGCCAAATCGGATACCGCCCTCAGTTTGCTAAAGTGCCTGCTCTTCGCGAAATGGACAGTAACTGATCAAATGTAGTGATGAAAATGTCACAGTTGATAAAGTGACCTGATCCTGTTCCAAGTACTCTGATTGGTCATGAATGGGGTGGCTATATACCAGACTTCGTAAATATGGCATACGGAAGAGTTATTAACGTGATAGCGCAACACAGTCTAGACCTTCTGGAAAAGGAATTTTTTCGTGATTGCTGTCGCGTGTTTGTGTTCAGTTCCCGGCGAAAGCAGATCTGGAGGGTAGGAGATTGGAACATGGTCTGACAGTGCCAGACACCGGCAAGTGCTAGCGAGCAATATCCGTCATTTTGTGCCACCGATTAGCGGGTTTTAGCAAGAAAATGTGAAAAAACCTCGATGTCGGGTGAGTGTCGCCTACTTGGATCGCCACCTAGCAAAGCCAGTAGAACAGCTGGTGACCTTGCCATCCAGTTTTGAGTGCACTTCCGTTAGCATTGAGCGGCTGAAAAATTGGGATAGGCAGTCTTGCATGTGCCATGTTTATCGACGTGGATGTCCTCAGAATCCCTATAAGAAGTAGGAGTAACAAACTGTATGGAATCAGTGTGGTCCATAGATGCTCAAAAAATTATCGAAATTTCGTGAATTCGAATGTGCGGCAAATAAACCTGTTAGAACCTGAAGGTGTGTCGTGACTGCAAAGTGTGCGAAAAGAGAAAAAAAAATGTTCTAAAAAACCAGAGCTGCTGTGGTAGGCTCAAAATAGGGGCACTAGGGTTTATTTCAGGTGCTGATCACATTGGTATTAAAGGAAAAATTCCACGGTTGGAGGGGAAGCCAGAAGTGGGAAAGTTGGGGGGTGTCCTATAATTATGAAAAGCACTGTAGTAGGGAAAACAAAACGCGGAATTGCACAACGTTAATGTGAAAGTCTGGCGCATATTCATATCGAAAAATCGAAACATTGTGGGAACGAACACACACACACACAGCGGCGAGTTTTTGCATTTGTAATTTTCACTTGTTTTTCATGTTGGAGTTGCGAGTCACGCTTCGATCTGTGACATTCCCTCGGGATTTCGACTACGCCAAGTGAAAATAATGCTGAAAAGATTGCTCACGGACCATGGATGAAGTAAATAATTTATGGATGAAAAATTCCGAAAGAGCCCTGGAAATGCTGGAGAGCCCAAGTTTGATGCCATCAAAACTGGTTTTGAAAATTTTCAGAGTAGAAAGTAAGGTGACTCTGAGTTGTTCATTCAAAAATTAAACAAATTACTAAGCTCAAGATCAATTAATGCATTGATGTTCGAAATCCTGTCGTGAAATTCGAATACTCGGTTCTAAATGAGTTTAAAAATCTAGCACATAGATCATAAATGCAGCCCTAGGGGAGAAATGAGAGGGAGGAGATAAGAGCTTTCTTTTTTTTAAACACTGGAATTTTTTAACAGATTGCTGAAATATTAACTTCATCAACAGTAAAAAATAGTAGTTAGTAAGAAAAATTTAAAGCAGTGATCTATCTGCGAAGATTTGCATCTTTAGAGGAAGTGTCTTAACCGAAAAAATGGTGAGTGATTTGTAGATTCGAAGAAAATTCGAATAAGTTTCTGAATAGTCGAATTTTGAACTTTCTTCATAGATAATATCTAGTTATTTCCCCATGATTCTTACAACTTTTTATTCGAAGTGAATGCATACGAACATGGGTACTCCTTTCCGCCTTTTTTATGGATTCTACTGCTAAGGAGTACTTATAATAAATGGCGTCAATCCAAAACTTCAGAAGTCAGGATAGACTATAGTCCATTCCACCGGTAGTCGGTACCGGTAGAAGGAGCACGGTCTAAGACGCGGTCGTTTTCAATCAATATCAACTACGCTTGGTAGTACACAACCGTTCAGCCTACTTTCAGTCTGTAAATGCACCAATCTCGACTCCTTTCTGAACCGCCTGTAGGTCCATTTGGAACATTACTATCCAATCCTATCACTTTGCAGCGCTTGTAGTTTTTTGTTCTCAGAGGGCGCCGATGGTGGTGGCCTTTCCGCGGCCTTCAAAGGCCGCGACGTGACCGCGCCGCTCACGACGAAATCGCCGATGCAGTGACAAATTTGGGTTCTCTTGATAGCTGTTCATCATATTTGATGTTAACTAATAAGAAAACTAAGTAATTATCAAGGAAAACACGTAGTTTGTTGTCCCCGGAGAGGATTGCTGCTCGACCGAGCAATAATCAGTCGTTCCAATTCAGCGTACGATCGTCAAAGCACCTCGGTAAGTGGACCCTAAGAACTACAAGTGCAGCTAATCAGCATAAAACCGATGCCGTTCATTTGCACCTGAGCGCTGTTACGTGCTAACCAATTAAGAAAGGTTTTTACTGCGAAAAGGTCACAAAATTAATCACTTATCGACAGGGGACTAAAGTGATTAATAGGCTTCTCGTCACTCTAGAGAAGTGCTTTGTTACAGTAGAAAAAACTGGAAGTAAACAATGGTAACCCATGGTAATACTAATGTGAGCACTACATAATTAGAATTCCTGCTGTTTCTTGGCAACAGCCGGGTGATTCGGCAGACAGGGGGAACTATGAAGGTCGGAAACACCGGAACAAAAGTGCCAGGGTAGCCGCCGTCTTCAAAATATCGTGGTTACTGACAGTGCTGCACTTCTTATCAAATAAAACGAACAGCGGCAAGAAGATTGTGACGAATTGATTTCAGGATAGTCAAGGGAACAAAATCCGAGGATGTATTCGCTAAAATCCAGAGCTGAAGGCCATTAAATGCTAACCATGGTAGAAGTGGACATTTGCTGGGTTCACAAGCGAGAAAAAATGGTTCACTAACAGCGCCAGGGTCCACACAATGGCAGGAGCGGCTTGGTTGCTCTCCTCAAAGTACCTCAATCCAGGAAATCTTAAAGTCCTGAAAGATCGCTCGAAGCTGCAAATGAGATCCACGGACCACATGCACCACCGAGATTACGCAGGGTAAACGAGGTAACGCCCCTAGCTTACCCGTGGTTAACGCTGGCGCCAAAACGTCTAGCCTTGGTAATCACAATGATGCATCCAGGCCTATGGAAGTCTGACTTGTAAAACAGCAGGGGTTGTCATAGTAAAAACCTACTATTCCCTGGGATTTCAGGAAGAAAAATGGTATTCTTGACACCTTATGCCTGTGTAGGTGAGCAGGGTATAGATGGGTACAGGGTATAGATGCATCATTGAAAGAATGGGTAATCTTACACCTATCAATAGCAGTCGGATATGGGTAAGGTCACGTATTGGTAAACATACTAGTGACGTAGTGACGAGTGCATAGTGAAGGTTAAATCTGGGTACGTCAAAATATTCACCATGGATTGGATAAATCATCGAGATTACCCATGGTAAAGTGTCAACGCACGCATGTTTAGGCTTTACCTGGCAACCATCAACGTGTGTATCCATATGTCATCTTATGTAGCATGCATCATCGATATTACCCAGGGTAAAAGTATAAGTATAGTATAGTATAAGGTAAAAATATCTGTGTTAACGCTGAGTAAGTTCGTGCGGTGTCACATAATCTCAATGGTACGTGTTACCTCGTGTCTGAGCCCAGCTGCTAACCCTGGGTAGAAATCCTTGTAATTATGCATTCGGGCCCGGGAATCGCCCTGATTCTTCGTCCACGTAAAGCAACCATCCATGAGTAGGTTATAAAAGGGACGATCACGAAGGAAGAATCAAATGGTCTAGCAAGGTTGTTTTCCAGGATGGACACTAGGAAAGTGGAACAGGCAATATCTCAGTTGATGATCCAGCGGGAACCCCTCCAGCAAGCTATAGCGCTTTCCCCGAGTGTACATTACTTGTTAGGCTAACTTCGTTGTAGAAAATTAACAGCACAATTATCAAATTACCAGTACAATGTTATTACTCACAATTACCTCAACCTAAAAAATGGATTCGATGAAGCAATTAATTTAATGAAATATGTCCCATTAAATTATTAGCTCCTGTCCAATTAATTATCCACCAGCCTGATCGTCCGGCTAACGCCGGACTCTCAGGCTTCTTTTAGGCTCGCTTCGCTCGCCCTGCATCCGTGTATATATCCTCCTCTACTGCGCGTCGGCGCACCACCCTAACAGTTGTGGACCCGTCCAGCGGCGTTTCCCTACTTCTAGACTTCACCGCATCGTTTTCATAGTAGTAGCCATCCTATCATTTCCTCAACTCCCGTGCTCGATCCGCTCGCCTCGCGCTCATGTATGTGTTCCCTCTACTAAGGCAACCCGCAGAGTCCCCGACG
>JARK01001341.1:819949-841101 GCA_000688135.1 Ancylostoma ceylanicum | reverse complement strand
GTCGTCGTCAGTGTCGGGAGCTCTGCGCCCAGTCTCCCGAATCCCTGTCGGAGCACCCATCATCTGTGCCATTCTCCGTCGGCTTTGCTTCCACTTTTGTAATGAAGACATACCACACGTCCCGACCCTTTTATAAGGTCTCGCAATCATATGCCTATCTCATTCATTCCAACTGTGGTAAACACAACAGTCGGCCCTTAACATGTCTGAACATGACAAAAGTGGCCCAAAACACCTGTAAATCAAGGTAAAAATCAAAATTTACCACATTTTCGTACATAACTCGACGCGCTGAACACGATGGTGTAGGTATTTCCCGTTTTTGATGGCTGGTTCTCGTGCACAGACACACACACACACATGAACTGCCAATTAAGAAGAAGTAAGATTGCTCCTACGTGTGTACATAACCGGAAAATTCATCCAGGAACAAGCAAACAGAGCGGTGAGACTACGACTCCTTCGTGGGAAAGTGTTCCTGGATATTCTGGATACACATTTCACCTGATGGGAAAAACGCAATAACATTAGCATAACAGAAAAGAAGGAAGGAGTGAGTCACAGCAACTTCTGTTCACGTGATAAATCCAGCAATCCAGCACCTTCGCGGAATTTGCTATGCTACCAGGCTGGATATGTACTGCAGGCCTTTTAGATCCGGATGAAAATGAGGGGGCTAGAGATGTTGGCAACGCTCCAAGTAGATAGAAAATGAAGAAACGACAGACAGAAAAGGAAAATAGTGGTGAGATTTGCGTGGATCAATCGATCCACAGCTGCATGGACTCACAAAGAAGAGTGGGCTATGAATAACTCCAGAATAGGCAATGGGGAGTTAATCCAGGAAGTAGATCAAAAGCGGAGAGCAGGCCTCCTACTGGGTGCTTCAGGTCCCACCACACCGGCATTTAGCCAGGAGAATGATGAGTGGTACATCCGGTGTGGGCGTGGCCAAGCTTGGATAATTTGGATAAATCCAAGCATCATCAAATAAACACAATTCCATAGAAAAAAGCTGCACCACAGGATGTACCACTACATTCCCGGACAAAATTCTACATTAACACAATAGAATAAGCCGTAAAGTTACCGGAACACCAACAACGTTACCAAATATCCGGAATAGGTACTGAATAAGCCGCTATAGTGCTGGGAATAGAGCATGTGCTATGTCAGAAACTGGTACTATATTACATGGAAACCGGTCAATTCATGGCATAACGCCGGATTTTCTGGAATAATGTGCTGATTTCACAAATGAAATCACATCAGAACAAATTTCTGTACAATGGTGAGGTTGTGGGAGTATGACAGGCAGTAGTCCAGACAAGGAGGAAAGTTTTTTTCCACCATAAAATTACCAAATCACGGTGAAAACAGAAGAAACAGAAGAAAACATTGAATTTATGTCAAGGTGATCATAAATCCTTGGTTAACAGAGATCTGAGTCAAAAAGACAATCAATAAGTGGCAGAACAAAGGGCGTCGAAGAAATCTCTGCTCAAAGTCAAGCTTTACAATAGTGGAGAATCATTCTGGAGGTTCTTATGAATCCAGGACCAAGTAGGATCAAAGGGAGGATGGCAACAGCACTGAAAAACCGAGGATCAACTCACAATCAATTTATAACGAATTCCAGAGGCTTTGCCGGCGATCCTGAGTGGTGGACGGGCGAGCTTCCTTTGGATTTTTTTCTAAAACTGTTGTATCAGTAAAAAATCACATTATCTGGATTTGGGTGAAGTCGCTGTCAGGATTCAGGATCAAAAGAAGGAATGAGGAGCAGTCCAGATGAAATATGGAGAAAATGAAGGAACTCAAAGTAAAAATAGGCAACATATCCAAGAAAATCAGACTCGTCCTACTTTTACTCGGAGTTTGCCTATACCAATCACCGCTAACCTATGTACTCTTGAGTACTCAGCATCGAAAACCTTACCTAATTTACTACTAACAAACCATTAGCAAACTTGTGTAATAACCCTAAGATCAAAGTCCTAACACCGGCCAATTACTCAGTAACTGCGAATTAATGCGGAATCATAGACTTTCCAAGAACATAGACCATGCGACGACTACCACTAATCACGTGGGTGGAGCCTATTTGTCAACACCTCCAACGCGGAGTGCATCGTGATGACGTAACGGATGGCGTCGGCGAGAGAGGTGTCATCACATCACGTGATTATGCTCCGTATATCATGCGAGTTAGAAAACATGAGGTGTGAAAAGTTTGAGGGCAGTGAGCAAATGAATTGAGATACTGGGTATCTTTCCAAATGGATAGGGTTTTTTTTTTCGAAGAAGCAATGGAAGAATCACAACTCAGTAACGAAGCCGTAGATGCAGATTAAAATCCGGAAGTCCAGGATTTCATGGAGTTTTGCGAAGTACAACATATCGATTAAAAACAATTTGAACTGGTGATTCACTAGAGTTCTTGATCTCCTTTAGGAACACGTATCGGTTGCTTATCCAGAGAAAATAATTTTTTGCTGGCCTACTATGAAAATATACAAGTTAACTGTGACAAAAAGAAGTGAACGAAGATTGTGTAATGTCGATTCCAAAAATTAGAGAATTCAAATGTTTTGTGTGTAGTTGTAAAAGGCGCATTTTGTCTCACGTCAGATCATTTAAATGGAGCGCTATCACTAACTGGAAGTGTGCCAAAACATGTCCCGCCTATAACAACTATCGAGACTTACCTCATCTTGGAAGCCTGCTAAGCGGCGAGATTGGTGAGACAGACTGTAAATCCTGCAGTTTTCAGGGTTCATGGTCCCTCTGGCTCAAATTTCCAGTATCCAGTAATTCATGACATTTTTGCTTCATACATTACCACATAAAGCAACTATTTTAGAGTACTCAAGAGGGGAAGGTCAAGATGTTAATTACTATGCGATTTTAAAATTGTCCAATCCATTACTGCTGTGAACTCCAAACGCTCGTAGATAAGGGGCGGGACCGCGGCGCGGACACCCTGGTTGTCTGCTGCACCGAGGCAGCTGGCATGGTGGGCAAAGACACAGAGGAAAAATTTTAAAAATACGACGTGATTTCCCACTGTCTCGTGAGGTGCAGCAGACAACCTGAGCGCCCGCGCCGCGGCTCCGCCTCTCGTCTACCATCAGTTGGAGTTCGTTGTATTTATCCCATATGAGCTTGTAAAAAAAAACCCCACGGCAGCTTGAAGGACCAAACCCTGGCTTTCGGCAAGGTATGAAAGTTCTTCTGGATTCCTGCCGCAGTTATGCAGCACCACTATAAGTAAGAAGTTTAAAGGGCACACCGCTATATCAAGCCTTCCTGGATAAAGCAAAAATTTCTGGATGTTAGTCGCTCCAGTGCATAGAAAGCAAATCTTGCGGATTTCGTTCTCATCGCACTGCCCAGCGGGTCAACTTGCCACCTGGGCTAGGATCTATGAAAAGTTACTCGTAGCAAACTTAGGATGGTTAGCGTATATGGTTATCCTATGGACTACTTGATGTTGAGAGACTCAGAACGTGAAAGTCGGTTTGCTGACCCGGTTTCGCTTGATTATCGTTTCATAAATCCTAACCCTATATGTCCATGAAGTGAAGGATACATTATATGCGATTCTGTGCTTCAACAACCGCCCCGCCAAATGCGCGCTAACACCAAAATGAAGAAGAAAAAAAGTTCAGTCGAGTTTTTCCCCGCAAATTAGAACAATTAACAAGAAAATTTCTAATCGCACACTTTGCTTCTTCCAGACAGCTGTTGAGTAGTGACCGGTTCCCCTTAATTTGATTCTTTCCACTTCTACAAAACACTAAAGATGAGGAAACTTTTTGAGAAAAATTCTTTCCGATCGAAAAAGAAGTGGAGAGCAATTCGCCTCAAAATCACGGTCGAGGGGGTCTTCTTCAAGCTTCGTGAGCAGCACGAACGCAGCACTTCCTCAAGCAGTCTGTGACGCGACTCGTGCCTCAAAATTACTCTGCTACGTAGTAGGGACGCAACCAGAATGCGTACTGTCTCTTCCATAAATTAGAGTAATTCAATGTTTTGCGTGTAGCTGCACAAGGCGCATATTTCTCATGGCAAATCATGGAAATTGGGCGGTATGAGCACCTCCAGACTTTGCCAGTTCAAAATGATTCAAAATGAACCGGCGATATAGAGATAAGGATAGTGGAAATGATACGTATCGATCGCCACATTACATCGCCATGGATCGCTGCCAAACGAAGCTCATCGCCTCTTTCGTCTGAAGTCTCCTTTTTCACTTTATCCATGTGGCGATCGCTGCCCGTCGTGGCGAAGTCTGGGGTTACTTTATCAGTAACTGGAAGCGTGCCAGAACATGGCTCGCCTACAACAACTGGCGAGAATCATCCCATCTTGGAAGCCTGCCAAGTGGCAAGATTGGTTAAACAGACAGTACTACTACGTTATGTTCAACCTCTAAGGTGACCTCCCCCACTTGCTGCCATGGTCTCCATGATTGCTGAAAAGCTTCCTCATTTTCTGCTAATAGGAGGGGAGCTTCAGCAGGAACTGGAGCGAGAGATAGCCCTCAGCTTTCAACTCGATGTACTATGCCTTTCGGGCTGCATCCCTTGTGAAGTTTCCAGAGTACTGTCTGTTTCACCAATCTTGCTACTTGGCAGGCTTCCAAGATTAGGTAAGTCTCGCCAGTTGTTATAGTCGAGACATGTTTTCGCACGCTTCCAGTTACTGCTAGCGCTCAATTTCCATGATTTGACGTGAGACAAAATGCGCCTTGTACGGCAACACGCAAAACATTGAATTGCTCTAATTTTTTGGAGCAGACAATATGTGTTCGAACGAGTTTGACTTACAAAAACACCCCCACAAAACAACGTGATCCAATGAATTTTGCTGGATGTCAGTAAAAATCCAGGAAAAAAATTTAAAAAAAAAACCAGGTCGGAATAGTTACAACTAGCAGAAATGACCAACTAACTCTACAGAATTTTCCAGATTCACCACTTGTATATCATACAAAGAAGAAGGATTTCATCCATTAGGTTGACAACTAACAATAACTTCCCGCCGTTTATTTTTCAATTTTAATTTTCCGCATGTCATTGAATATCTGTGGCAAAATGTTTTATGCCATTCGAAAGAGGATGTTTTGCTCTATCGGAATCTATGTTTTGCTTTTTGTTCAAGCTAATTTGTATTAATTCTCAGATAATTAAAATGGAATGTCAAGTTGAGAAGGAAGAGCATTCGCGACATCTTATCCTTTTTGCTTTTAATCAAGGTTTTAACGTCACAAAAGTTGTTTGCGACATTTTTGCAATGGATATGGAGAGAATCTATCGTGATTGGTGAAAAAACCCTGATGACCGATTAGGGAATAAGAAAACAAAGTGAGGGTAAAAAGAGAGAAAACACGAAACGATAGGAACTATACGAAGCGAGTTGAGCTCGCACAAATGGCCAGGATCACCTCGGTGTTCTTGCAAGGACGACTTCTTCATTGAAGAAGCCATTAAATCAACTACAGCGGCCTAACGTGTCGGAGACAAGACGATTCAGAGTGCAAAAACACGGCCAGACGACCCTAGCCGCTGCCGAGGAGTGTGTTTGCTAAGGCATTGGTGTCACCATGTAACGATTGCCCTGGACTAGAGATCAGCCGTCATATGACCAACGTTTACGCGGCCTTCCAGGAAGGAAAACCGACGAAAACATGCCGAAATCAGGCGGTGGCCAGTCGGTCGGGCGGTCTATTGATGGTTTGCATTTTGATGATGTGTGGTAGTTTGAACTGCACGCTCGGCGGCTCGTGGAAAATAACCAGGCGAACGATCAATTTCGATACGTTTTGTTCGAAATCGGAGTATGGTCTGGAAAAAAGCGCCGCGTGACCGGCTGTAGTACAGCGTGCCAACCATGTGTTGGCGGCTCGTGAACGGTGTGACGACGACTCCGGGGCCGGGGCCAGCTGGTGGCGGGTCGTCGCGTCCTATCACACGACCGAGCGCGAGCGATCGTCACGTCGACGCGGTCGAGATCGTGAAGAAGACGAAGTAAACGACCCGCCGTCAATTAGGGTCATATCAAACGCACTGATTACGCGACTCATCGAAGTATAGCGCTGCAAAAAACAAGGAACACTGGAAAATGTTCGCGATGCTTCACGGCACGTGCAATAGTACGAGTGGACGAATTTTTTTCCACCTCCTTCCACACGAATCCACAAAAGGCTACCGCTTCTGACGTCCGAGATCTCATGACAGATTCACTCAGGGAAAAGCCAAATAAGTCATTTTCCGAGCTCTTTGAATAGGATCCATGGTCATAAATGGATGCAAGGACACCATAATGAGATCACATCCGTCATCCTGAATGTTCTGGCATCATTTCGATCCAGCGCATAAGTGAATAACGACCGAAGAACTCGTAAAGATAATTAATTATGGAAGGTATGAACTTAGAAAGGTATTTTTAGCGAATACACCACAAATAAGTCTACTACTAAGTGAGGTAACCAATGAACCTCACAAGTTATGGATCTTCTAGCGCACTGATGGGCTCAGACAACCTCCTGGAAACTCAGGTTACCTCAAATCATCGGGTGGGTCCATCTACATAGGCCCATAGGCCCTATCTACATTATGTGGCCTTTTTACTCCTCCTTGGAGAGAATCGATGGATATCCTAACATACTCAGCACTTCTACGATCGTGGATCCGTAAAGGAATGCATGCCCTTAGAGAGGTATTTCAACGAATACACTACAAGTAAGTCTGCTACTAAGTAAGGTAATCAATGAACGTCACAGGTGATGAACCTTCTTGGCTCAGACGAACTCCTAGGAACTCAGGCTGCCTCAAAACATCAGCCAGGTCCATTACTATCTACAACATCTGGTTATCCCTACTCCTCCCGGAAGAGAATCGACGGATTTTCGAACGTACTCAGCACTTCTGCGATCCTGGAGCCTGGAGTAGTATCCACGAAAGTCACTGTCGTGGGAGGCACCGGCGCGGTGAACAGGGACTTGCTCCTCGCGATACGGGAAGGAGATACTTAAGAAAATACTCAAGGAGAGATTCCTAACTTTCCGGACTCTTACCGGGGACTTTCGTGGATACGGCTCCTGGATCCACCCAGGCAATCTTCGCAGACTAGTATTTCACGGATTCATGATGAATCCAGAGAAGGTTTGATCACTTTTGCCAACATTTCGAGTAAGGGAACAGGATCAAACTATGATGCATGGCGAACACACTACCTTATCCATAAATTTGAACATGGAGACAAATATTAGATGTTCAGCTATTAGACTGGCCAGAAAGTCTTGTACCAAATTTTACAAATTTTCCAAGCAATCACAACACTATTGTCATAAATGGAGTCTGGTCTGCCTATTTTATAGTTGAAAAGAAGTAGAACATTCTACCACATTCAATTATCACAAAATTTCAATTCAAAGCCAGGAAGTCCTGGATTGAAAAATAAATGTTGATGCAAAACTCTTGGACCGATCTAACATTTAAGTAAGAATTCCTCGAGTTCAAGGAGAGCGCTCAAAAGAGGGAAAGTTGGACTTCTGGTAGCAATATGGCTAGGAAACGAGGAACCTCTAGGATATTTCATGGATGTGAACAACGACAAAAGGATAAGTGACACGGAAAAACATTGGATAAGATGGTTGCTAGACAACGAAGTCTCGTACAGACAAACAAACAAAAACAGCAGCAGAGGGATCTTTGAAAAGAAATTGCTTTAGACAGCATGCCTCGAGGAATACTCCATAAGGATGCCACTAAATTCTGGATTAGCCCCACAGAGTTGTTCCACGTTCTGATCAACTTCAAGGAGAAGTAGGTTTGATAGAGCAGCAAGTGGCCTACTACCCAGTGTAAGATTTTGTACCCAGGCAGTCATTCCAAGCCTATGTATGGATTGGATTGGATTCACGGATTAGAATGCGGATTGGTCAAATAATAGATAAGAAAACTTCGGTAAAATACTTGGAATATTTAGTGAAAATAAAGACAGCAAGCAGCTGATAATAGATTTTGGCCATGAATGCTCGTATCTTTGTCAGAGCCGCGAAAGCCCAAGACAGATCCAGAAATCCTTTAGTCTTGAAAAAAATTCACAAAGAATTCGTTACTGGAAGCAAAATAGTTCGAAAGCAAGAGTTCCAGAGCAGAAAAGCAAATTCCACTAAAATTTAGGTTGATAATCAATGAGCCATGGGGTTAGCCAGGGAACGCGAGGTTAAAATCCCGCCACAATCGGGCGGTTGGGTGCCATCCGTCTGACCCAGCAGATCAAAATCGGCAGAGGTGTTGATGCAGAGCCGGATTAGAGGTCACGATAATGCTCTCTCCTCTTTTATCATTTTTCCAAAGAATCCTGGACAAATCCGAGACCTTAGCTTCGAAATTCCAGGAATTGGAGTGGTCACTTGCTTTTCGGTTGCTATAAAATTTTTTGATTAATTTTGTAAGCACTCTATAACACGCAATGCTTTTGGAGGTTTTCTGAATGGCTATTTCTGGATACTGTTATGAAAAAACTTTGTGTTTTTTCACTAGCAACTCAACTGTGCTCCCGGACAGTAACCCTTGTATAAAAATCCATGAAATGTACATGAAAGTCACGGAACACAGACGCAAAACTGCACCAGCTCTGCTTCAGACGCCCAGAGATGAGAGTGTTGATGAGGTAGCATGGTGTATGTACTCTTCGTTATGTAATTCTGTGGTAATTATCAGACGCTCTCTACTGCTAATGAATAATTTAGTAAAATCTCATGGGATTCCGTGTAAATACTGATTGCTCTGGCGCATAAGAAGATTCGCCTGACCATCGACGAGGAATTTCGCTCCAAGTATTCTAAAAAAAGGCGAAATGAGGGAAATGTTGAAATCTTGGAAAACTAAATGTTCATTTTATTCTAACTGTACTTGTCTCCTATGTAGGCTAGGTCATAGAGGTCAAAACCTTCACAAGGAACCACTAGTACGGGGAATTTTCTCAGCTCTATCAAACATTCCTATTACCCGTACGCAAACGGTCACACGACAACTGTGCACCCAGAAAATTTGGAGCAGTACACCTGTTCATGTAGTCCACTTGTGATCCAGAGACCTCCAGAACGACTTTACCACCTCTGCCGCATTGTAGCTGTCGTTCTACACACCTGTCTCTACTCTGCCGCCATAACCGGAGCAAAAACGGGACAAAAGAAGCGAAAAAAGCGGAACGTAAAAAAAAACATGAAAAAATGCCCGGTGCTTCCTTAGGGTGGAACTAATTTCTGTTTATGCTCAGCTACCTCACTGAGTTAATCTGAATGAAATTCAACTCAAAGTACTGTCTATCCGAAACGACAGGGCCGCCGACGCGGCCGTGGATCCAAAGGCGGCGCGGCGGTGACGTATGCTGTGTGCTGCGAAGCCGCCCACCTCACAGCCGCGCCGCCACTGGAGCCACGGCCGCGTCGGAGGCCCCGTCATTCGGATAGACGGCATGAAAAAGCGTTTGCTACAAATTTCGTTAGCTGATTCAAGGAAGATGGTTGACGTACATATTTTCGCGAAAGAACTTGGATGTGGGGCGATGTACCTGAATGGGAGGCGCATCGAGCCCTGCTGGCCATCTACTTTGATCAGCCAATCCCAGAGCTCTGTTGCGCCGCCTTTCAGCTATAACGCTACTATAAGGCCTCAAACCGAGGGATTGCTAGCTCTACCAAGGAGTGGAGCATAGAAAGCGTCCAGTGCTGTTGCTCAATTTTTTACGGCTTGAGGAATTCTCAGGAAATCCATGAAAATCAATGAAAACCCTCCATGAATAAGAAAATACGTAGCTGTAGAGAAGTACAAGTTCTCAACGATGAAATCAAGGAGCTATGGCCGAAATTTCTGGAAGATTCGAGATGTTACCGGAAAATCCCAGCAAAATTTTTCAGCTTTTCTGTTAGAGTTACAATAACATAGCCGCGCACACCAGAGCGACAGATTTGAATGTAGCGGACGTTCCAAGTAGAAGTAGATTTCAAAACCACGTGGAACCAAAAGTAAAGACAACATACAACAGATGCCATGCAAACGATAGGAATTGATCCAGCCAGACAATGACATCAGAATCACCACGGTACGTCACCTTACCTCAGCAGACGACTGAATCGGCCAAGTAGGGAGTGGGTCGGTGAGTAAATGGAATGATCGATCGCTCAAAGCAGGAAAATGGGTAATCTGACATGTTTTATCAGATTCAGGTCATGTTTGACATGTCTCTTCCTGAATTACTTGTTAAAACTACGTCCTGACAGGTTTTCAGGAGAACAATGATGACGTCATTGTAGATTACGTCACGCAGGATGCTAGGAGAAGAGCGCTATTCCTGTCGTCATGAGTGCTCTCGATGCCATCCTTACAATATTTTCAGTGCAATTAGCCAATCACTGCAGCCGAGAGGCCACGCCCCTAATTCACTTTCTGTAGTCTTACCACTTGCGATTACCATTATGTTGTGTGGAAGGGAATTTTACCCAGCGGTAGGAGTAGCATCACCGCCCGCCGTTGGTAATTACAGGGTCAGAGTGTTGATCGCTTCATCGGCTTTTTCCAGGGTTTCTTTACTTCTGGATTCGGTAAACTGGCACTAAGTTTACCTGCTACTATGATGCGCTTAACTTAGGCGTAGTATTGCCACTGCAGTTATGAGTTATAAATGGCTGTGAGATTCAAGGACAGTGACGTTCCTTCTACCCTTATGTCTACCCTGCAACTAGGAAACCAGATCCTAAGACAGTCAGAATCCGTCTGGGGTTCACTAATTAATTTCCATATTTAGCCATCTCGTGACCTCTCTCGGATGATTCATATAGGCACATCCGTCACCGTTCTGTCAAAAATTCTGAGTTCGAAGAAAAATAAAACGAAGGAAGTGAGCAAAAACTTCTTCCTTCCCTAAAATATCCAGAGGAACGCCGAAGAAAACTGCAGTGGCTGCGATGCCTACACCGTACTTCCGCTACAATATAAGAGTTACTACCTTTTCCGACACCGATTTGTAGAGATTTTTCCTGTATTCTCCCGGTTTTCTTCATGTCCTTGTCCACTTATTGATCAAACAATTTTACGCTTCTTAGAGTTTCTTCTGCTTACTAAGGTGCTATGGTTTTTAGCGTTGATGCCTTATGATATTTCAGACGAAGGTTCTGTGGAATGGACTCCTAACGACTAAAAATCTCATCGCTAGCCTAAGAAATATTCACCCATGGGAAATATGTACGTATTCTAGGAGATGTACATTTATAGAAAAATTCGAGTCGTAAATCGTAAGAAGTAAAAAATTTGCCAGAATGTCTAAATCGTAAATACGCACACCCTGACCTAAAGCTATCTTTTTTTTTGTTTTTACTTTACCCATACAGCTGATAAACTTACCCAATAACGTCCACACCTGATGCAGCTACCCTAGTGACGAACAATAACATTGCTGTAAGCGAATAATTTATAATTTTCCATGGTCATCCAACGAAACCTTTATCCACCAGGCAAAAATATCAATATGAATTCAACTCTGATCATCACATTTATCTGGTACTGCGATAGCTGACAAAGCATTCACACTCTTCGTACTGATATAAACACGTTCAGATAGAAACTGTTGTGATAGGAATTTACTTGGCCCAGTCCGCCTTCGCCTTTTCCTTGGCTTCCTGAAATACGAAGGATTTTTGGTGTTGTTTCGTGCACAAAGAGGATGGACAAGTCCCTAGGCATACCCCTTCCATGGCGAATTGGTTCTTGTCGACGGTCTTCAGATTGGAACGGAAGTCCACCTTTGCTGCTTCCTTCTTCTTCAGCTTATCGAATCTACCCTCCGTCTTCGACACCTTCTTTAGCGTTGGCTTGACGCTGAAATGGGATAATTTCCAAAAAATTATAACAGAAAATTTGTGAGAATAGTCGCTCATTTAAATTACATTACTAACCTGAATAGGTCATAGGAATTTTTTAAAATTTTGCACTCACAATTTTCCGCGAAGATCGTTCACAGCAATGGTCAACTCGTTAATTTCGAAATCCTTCTGTCGAACGGTGTACGAGATGTCATAGTTTTCGCTTTCCAAATCGATAAGACGTGAACGCATCTTATTGTAGACTTCCACAAGGTCATCTGGAAAACATCATTGAAACCATGGCTCAAATATTCCAGCATCTATTAGTCCACACCGCTGCTGTCGAGGTCCGGGAGAGGAATGATTCTCTCCTGGAGAATACGTTGCCTTTCCTGTTCTTTCAACATCTGTTGCTGCTTCAGATCTTCGGCAGCTTTCATCATGAGAAGCTTCTGGAGGAAAATTACAATACTCTTCTGGTTTCTATGGCTAACGACTGAAGAAGTCACTAACCCTGAGTTTCTTCTTCCTTTCAGGTGTGAGGAAACCCTTCTTGGCCCGCTTGGCCCTCGAAGCTTCCTCGAGCCTCTTACGTACTTCCTCCTTCTTGCGATTACGTTCGGCAATTTTCTTGGCCTGTAAGAGGGCTATTTCATTCAATTTAAATTTTACCAACATCTTCTGGAAGCACTGAACCAAGATTTGGCTTTAAACTGAAGATAACTCAAAGTTTCGCAACTTTTGAACTGAAAATTGAACATAAATTAAACCAAGGAGGTGATCAAAATTTCGATTAGTTTAACTTACCTCAGCCGAGCCATTAGAAGACGTCTCCTACAATAGATTTGGGGACTAGACACATTTAGAAAGCTCTTTGACATTGAGGCCTTCAGAGTCATCCTGTACTTGGGCTTTTTTTTGTAGAGCTACCCTTCGTATATAGGCTTTCACCTCCAACTATTCTTATCCTCGAAAGTCCTTCCAACGAAAATGTTAATGGATTTCAAGAAATCACATAGTATTCATCAAATCCCTGTGTGGAGTTAAATTATTCTCTAAAGAATTTCGCGAAACCTTTACAGTTTGCTCACTCTCTAGAGTTATGGATAAACAGACGGAAAAATAACGCCTCTCTGGATAAGGAAAACTTCAGAAAGGGGGACTCATTCCAACCACAGGCCCCCTTTTCCATCTCCTAGCCAGTCTCTCCCATATTTGAAGTCGACTTAGAGGCCCAAAAAGAAAATCTGCTTAAGAATGGAACGTGGGCATTACATTCGCAGGGTGTCACACTGTATGTATCACCAGGATTTTGCCAAGCAGTGCTCCAGATCCGACAGCTGCTATTAATAGGTATAGGATTAAGAGGGTAATTTTCCTTTCCATCATTCCACCTTCATCATCATCATTCATCCTTCAGAAACAGTGTTTTGCCTCGCCCAAAAAATGAAAATCAAATTCGAATGTTCTCAGCTTAAAACTCTGCCAAAATCTCAGTTCATAATGTGAGGATAGTTCAAGAAAAATGAAAAATGTCCATATCAGGTATGGGTATGGGTAGACTGGTATGGGTAGACTGGACATATTGATATGGATAGACTGGTTCCTCGTTTCAAAGAGTTATTCACCATGTTGTAAAGGTTTATAAAACCAAGGATCCTGGAACTTTCTTCCCATTTCATTTGCTTCCCCTTCCTCTTTTTAATTTCTTCCAGAATAGCCAACTTGGACACCATAGTTTGGAGTTAACTATGCTCCTACCATGCAGCCCTCTACGCTTCCGACCGAGTCTCAAATTCTAATGGAGTAAAGGTGACTTAACTAGTAATTTTATCCCACTCTTGCCTGATCTTTCCTCTTTCGAATGCAGTGGCTTACAATAAACAAAGCAAATAAGTTTTTCACGCTGAGAAGATGCTAAAGGGGGTTCTGTACCAACCACTGCAACGTTGTAAGATCAAAAAAGTACCTTTCGAAAAAAATACGAAGTTTTGTACATCCCTTTTTAACAAAAAAAAATTCCCGAAATTTCTGCTTTTCTGGCTTCCCTGCAGTTTCCGGATGTTGATCTCTCTCAATGTTCCCGCGGCTCCCTCCGATCTTATTTTTAGAAACATCAACCTCTCTCCTTTCCTCTTATTTCCCTCTGCTCAAGTCACGATGTCCCACTCACTGATGTACTTCTTTCCGAGTCAAGGAAAAACCTTCGAGCACGCCCTGACACGAGCTCATCAAGCAATAGCTGACGATAACGCTCGAAAATCCAGCTCCCCAGCTAGCTCTGGAGCACCGGCGCAAACAAACACATCCCCCGCGCCGACGGCTCACAGCACTCTAGCACTGTCGCTACAGTCACTTAACCTGTAATAATTGAGGTTTTGGTTAGAGAAAACCATGAGCTCGGGAGAGGTGCCTTTATAGGAGTTAGGCTATTCTGGGAGAGAATCCGAGGAGGTAAACGGTATACGTTGCATTTTATCTACAAAAGATAGGCAATGGAAGGAAGTCTAAGGAGCAGGATAAAACCAGTTACAATTTTCCACTGTTTTTTTTTTCACCACATATGTACATTGTTAGAGGAATACGAAAAGAAAAGCAAAATGTGTATATATTCTATGAAAAGAGAAGTTTGTTAGAAGATGTACCACTCACAATTCTACTAAACGAAAAGGAAAATCAGCCATTATAGTTTTACAAAATATCTTACTACAATTTTCGATTTCCCCGAAAAAAATTGTTGATTAAAAATGATAGAAACGAAAGATGACGTTGCAATTTTTACTAAATTGAATTCAAAAGCAAAACTTGTAATTCCAGTAATCACCTCCTCCTCGTCAATGTCGCTCTCGGCGACTTGTGCACCGCCATAGCGAAGAGAGGTCTCCGGTTCCCACGCCATGTCTGAAATTACATTGTTAGATTTATTATATTTACATTCGAATTTTGTATATCAATTATAAACAAGCAGAAAAGAAATGTTTAAGTACATATTCATAACAAATTCTTTAAAAATCGCCAGGATATACAAGACGACTGCGCTCATGAAAGAAGCAGCAACCGATTCAGATCAGAACAGATCTGCTGCATTTCCAGAAAGCTATGCTAAAAAATGGAAGTTTGAGCAATATCCACGATTTTTCACAGTAAGGTTTGTGTTTGGCTGACAGGAGAGAAAAGTTTCCTGAGCAAAATCTCTACCCTGTTGCTCCACACATATGATCTACTATCTATTTTCATACAATTTTTTGCATTTCCTGGTAAATGTTTACGATTTCAATTAGAATTTCACTCGGGGATGATAGAACACCTTATAAGCGCGATTTTTCCTCAAATAGACATTTTTGACAACTGGTTTCCTTCGAAAGATTGGGAATTTAACTGAGGAAGAGAGAAAAGCTTCGGAATCCCAGCGAGACAATGCCGATGAAGGTCTCTTAGGTACGTGGTACGATAAGTCAGATGGGGTAAAAGAAAAAATACTGCCTCCATGGTTTCCATCGGGAAAAAACAGACGACTTCATAAGATCTATATGTTTATTAGAGAACTTATAAGCAGAATCGGGTAAAAAAATGGTTGTGATAGTGCTCCGAGAGTGTAAAAGTTTGGAAGTAAGGTAAATCTCCGTGGCTTTGCTTGAAAACGTTATTCTAACCCGTGTAAGACTCCCACATAGCAAGGAAACCTCTTTTTATACTAACGAGTCAGCTCCAACCTAAGAATCCCTTTAATTTTGCGTTTTCCCACAAATTTCGCTTCTAAGGAGACGAAAATCCCTTCACTGAGTCATTAATTTACCGTACCAAAGGCAGCTCAACAACCAATCACAACGCTTCAATCACAAAAATTGTTAGAGCAAGTCATAACTGAGCATCAAGAATGTCAAAGAGATGGAACTCCTAACGAAGACGATGGGGTTTGCGCGCGAGTGTTGAGGGTGGAAAAGAGCGGCGCAGGACAAGAGTGTTGACATTACACCAAGAACGAGAAGCTTCGCCAGGAAAAACCACATCACACGGTAGATCCACACTGCTCGGAGACGGTCACAGCATGTGGGGGAAGATCCAGCGAACATCGGCGCTCATTGGATTCTTTGTGGGAGGGTGAGCTCGGCACTCGAACTGATTGTGGAGGAGTTCAACAAAAAGCGAGGGAGAAATCCGCACAGCCATTCATTTCTGCGCACATTTATGATGAAATCACGAAGAACATAAAAATTAATGGGCACTGTGGTAGGTAAAACGCACCATTAATAAATATTAAAAACAAGTCGGCAACAAATTCTGTTTTACCTCATCGAACTACGCAGATTGGAGCTGAATCCTTGTAATTTGTTCCCTTTTTATGCAATTCGAGAACTGACGGCCTGATTTCCCGTCTACACCTCATAACTGGACACCAACACCCTAAATACATGTAAATATACAAACAAATATCGTCATAGCTTTTCGTATTTTCAAGGTTTCCTAGAATGATGGCCATATTTTGAAGACGTCAAAAAATTTCAACGTTTTTCAATATAGTGTTTATATTTCCACTATCACACTATATTTCTTCGTTTCGTGGACATTGTGGACTCCTGTTTTCAATCTTTTACAGGCGAGCTTTCGGAGTTTATCAGTTTTGCCAAGCCAGTTCTCAGTACAAGCCCACAATATCCACGAAACGAAGAAACTTATACTTAATGAGACTCCGGGACGGCACCATCTTACCATATCACATTATCGTAATTTATGCCGTTATGTTGTTTTTATCCTTTCAATGACGCTGCTCACCAGTACACTTCGGGATTCCTGCTAGATAATCTTTGCATCCACGCTCGACAGATCCATCATGTGATTGGAAGCTTTGGCAGACTCTATGGGAAAGCATCGGAATCCCTATTACATCGACAGTATACCAAATCCACCTGTCACAATAGTTTAGCTCCTACCCAGCAGCTCAAAGATGAGCTCCTGGATGAATGGTTCAGCCACCCATCATCGAACCAGATGTCCTGAAAGATCAAATAATTGAGGATTATTGATAGCAATGGGATACACCTATGTACCTTCCAGATTCGCACACTCAAGATCTACAGAAGCTACGCTCTACAACCTACAGAACCTCTCTAAGGCTCTCCGTTGATAGTTTTATTCCGGCTAGCTTTCGACATTTAATGCCTTCGTCAGACCTAAATTTTTAGATACAAAACGACATCATCCACAAGCAAACAGACATGCAATAATAGCAACTAGACAAGACGATTAACTTTGACTCTAGAGCCGACACAGTAGAGCTAACCTATACGAAGGAGCTATTGAGGCCGAAAGCTAGCCGAAATAAAACTACGGAGAGACTTAGAAAACCAAGGATAAACAACTGAAAATGAGGCTCGCAATCAGAGACAGGAGCGTATTAGTTCATAATAAACAATACAGTATTGCAAGATACTTGGAAGTGGCCGCAACTCGAGTCCCTCGGGAACCGCTTCATTACCATAGGCCCGGTGCCTTTGGCGATCGTTTCACCGTTCTATGATGAACGTATGAGTGAATAAGTGAATCAATGAATGGATGAATCATGAATGGGTGGAATACGTCAACCAATAAAGTGCAGATCACATGACACTTTTTTCAAAGTTCTTCAGAAGGTATCATGGGGGGTACGGCAAGGGTGCGACAGATGGAAGCAGGCGTCAAAGCTGCTAGATCCCTGAAGCTACGTACGGAAATTATTTCATCATCGGCAATATCAGAAGTTTATGAAACTTTTCGCATTCAGAGTGATATGCATCCAACCTCTGAAGAGTCGCGAAGATGTTTTTACACTCACTACACAGCATTACTAGGAAGAATGTGGGGAAAAAGGTTCCTTTTTTTCCTTCGCCACCAAAACATTCAATAAAATAGCAGGAGCATGATTTCTGTGTGGTTTAATAATAAAATTACTTACGACTAGACGGTATGCCCGGCTTCGCTCGGGTGTTCCATTTCTCCCGGTAGTTTACCGCTGATGATGATAACTGTTAAAACCAACGATCCTTTCATAGTCCTCATCATTTCTTGATGCCCAAGAATCTTTTTTCATTCACCTCCGTCAGAAATCAGAAAAAGCTGTTTTGTTGGCAAATTCTTCTAAAATCCTTGCTATGTTCACGTTCAGTGTGTTGGAGAACCCCAGTGGACGTGTTCCAACTTACCACTAAGTGAAAGCAGAAACATCGACAAAATCGATAACTCTGTGTTCTCGTGGAATGTGATTGTCATATTTGTATTCAGCGTATTGAAGAACCCAGTGGACATGACCTCACCGACCCGTGGGCAAAAATAGCGAAAAATCAATACTTTATGCAAAACGGTTGTCATATTCGTGTTCAGCGTATTGGATAACCCCAGTAGACATGTCATCAATGACCCGTGGGCGAAAATTGCGAAAAATCAATAAAATCGATTAATCAATACTTGGTACAAAATGGTTGTCATATTCGTGCTCAGCGTATTGGATAACCCCAGTAGACATGTCCTCACCGACCCTTGGACGAAAAATGCGAAAAATCAATAAAATCGATAAATCAATATTTGGTACAAAATGGTTGTCATTTTCGTGTTCAGCGTATTGAATAACCCCAGTAGGCATGTCCCCAGCGACCCCAGGGTGAAAATAGCAAAAAATCAATAAAATCGATAAATCAATATTTGGTACAAAATGGTTGTCATTTTCGTGTTCAGCGTATTGAATAACCCCAGTAGGCATGTCCCCAGCGACCCCAGGGTGAAAATAGCAAAAAATCAATAAAATCGATAAATCAATATTTGGTACAAAATGGTTGTCATTTTCGTGTTCAGCGTATTGAATAACCCCAGTAGGCATGTCCCCAGCGACCCCAGGGTGAAAATAGCAAAAAATCAATAAAATCGATAAATCAATATTTGGTACAAAATGGTTGTCATTTTCGTGTTCAGCGTATTGAATAACCCCAGTAGGCATGTCCCCAGCGACCCCAGGGTGAAAATAGCAAAAAATCAATAAAATCGATAAATCAATATTTGGTACAAAATGGTTGTCATTTTCGTGTTCAGCGTATTGAATAACCCCAGTAGGCATGTCCCCAGCGACCCCAGGGTGAAAATAGCAAAAAATCAATAAAATCGATAAATCAATATTTGGTACAAAATGGTTGTCATTTTCGTGTTCAGCGTATTGAATAACCCCAGTAGGCATGTCCCCAGCGACCCCAGGGTGAAAATAGCAAAAAATCAATAAAATCGATAAATCAATACTTGGTGCAAAACGGTTGCCATTTTCGTGTTCAGCGAGTAGACATGTCCTCACCGGCCCTTGGGCGAAAATAGCGAAAAATCAATAAAATCGATAAATTGATAAATCGATCGATAACCTAAAGTAGCCTAAAACCTCCGCCGGCCCGAGTTGTATATGTGTGCAAAGTTTGGTCCCGATCGGTTAACTCTCCGCGATTCCTATTAATTACATACATACATACATACACACACACGCACAGACTTTCTACTTTATATATAGAGATATAAAAAAAAAACTGATATCCAACTATACATGCGAGCGTCTCGGATGAAATAAGGCGGTACAAGCGGACGAGATATCTACAGGAACCGGATGAATCATTGGGATTACCCATGGTAAGCAAGTTTAATATCCAAGTGCATTCGTTATTCATCACCCATCATGGTGTTTACCGATATGTTAAGTTGTCCATTCCCAATGCAACCCGTGGGGAACCGTACCCATTGGTATGAGACTATGCACCCTACCAATGATGCAAGTGATCCCAGAATGTTAGGTGGCGGATTTCATGGAAACATCAAGCATGCAAAGTTAAATCAACACAATACAAGTAAGTAACACCGATACCCATACTCGGGGATCTTTGACTCTCATTGTAGAAAATTAGACAGAAAAAAATGGCATGAGTAGCAGACCAAGACTGTTATTCAACCTTATTAGGTATGGGCATTGCCGCCGTTGCTGGAGCCTGGAAACTTGAAGCCATATGCAATCTACCCGATCAAACACCTCATCCCACTACTACATAGATACCAATTTATCGAAGAGGTAGGACTGAAAACAAACTGAAGAAAGTTAGCCGGAATAAAGTTCAATAAAAAATCCTCTCGTGAACAATGCAAAAGAGAAAAAATGGGCTTATGGGTGGGAACTTGCCATGTGGAACAATATCAAATGACCAAGAGAGCTGATGGAATGGCCCCCATCCTTAACGTGTCCAGCCGGTCGAGCGAAGGCTCGGTGGCGAGACGATTTCCAGAAAGTTTTGGAACATGCAGTTGGCAAAACTTTGCAAGTACAATGACCAAAAAAGAAGGGTTTGATCAATGGAGGTGCTGCATATTGCAAAATATTGATCGGCAAATGAAAGTAAAGGTAAAAATAGTCCTTTTTCTCTGCTAAAGCCAACTCGACTGGATTATCTATTAACTCAAGATATCAACTCGTGTTAAGACCTCGAAATTCTCAGTCCAAGCCGGTCGGTATCTTTTGCAGTAAAATGTTCTCCTGCGCTGTAGCTGACTTTTGAAGATATCATGAAGCAGCAGAATTACAACCTTTCAAAAACCGAGTATACTTCTTCATAGCGACACTTGCGATATAATCACTCACATAGTTCGAAGTATTTTATGCCAAGCAGGTGTTTCACACTACATAGCTAAGCGCTTTTTACAATGTTATAGTTAATCCGTGGAATACTATCGGGAAATTGTGCCTGTTCAGTGCAACGCTCCGGCTTCTAAAGAAAGCATTAGCTGACACTCACCCTCTGATGACGATTCGACCCGTTCCTTCTGCAGTTGTTGGCGTTATCAGCTTTCTGCTGTCGCCGTCCGCGAACGGCTGGTAGCCATGGGCCACAAAGACACCATCTTCTATGCCGTAACTGTTAGTCTTTTTTTTTTCTTTTTCTTTTTTTGGCCCTATCTTACAGCCGGCTATTTGATCTGAAGTTACTCAGGATAAACGTGTCAACACAACGCAAATTCACCCATCGCTAGTATGGGCGTCAACACGTTTACCCTGGGAGAATGAGTGTGCATCTAGGCCCAGGATTTTGTGATGTTTGTCACTCAGGTCTTGAGTTCCGATCGTGATTACCATCGCACGATAAAGACCAAACAGGCCGTTGGGCGCGTCCAATGCCTAAGTATAAGCAGAGTGACATCATCTAGATCACCTGGACTGCCTGTCATGCTTGGCTCTTCGCCTGAGTCGAGCTAGAGCTACCAATGCTCCCCTTCCCCACCCCCCCCC
>JARK01001341.1:778882-819622 GCA_000688135.1 Ancylostoma ceylanicum | reverse complement strand
CCCCCCCCTCCCCGCCAACCTTATGCCAAGTGCGCGCTAGCAATGATCACGCGAAAATCCGACAAAGCAGTAGATTGCTATTCAGTCAAACACTTTGGACATGAACGCTCTCCTGAGTCCTCATGCATCATTGGGTTTCTTTGGGTAATTGTGTTAGTACCTCAAAAGTTTACCCATTGTTAACACGGGTGTCAACAAATCTATCTTGGGTAATAATCATGATGCATCCAGGCACTGAAATCAGACGAAAAAGATACTGCTACTGACGGGTCGTTCCCAAGACAACAGGTAGAGGATAGGTGCACGCTTGCCGCTTGTCAAAGCTGCGTGACAAAAGGTACGCTGCTGGGCTGTGATTGGTCGATGCATGTGCGCGTCGCGGCTGCGGCTTTCAAAGGTGCAAGCAGTGCTGCGGCGAGATAGACTAGTTTTCTATGCTCCGATGGGACCGACGAACGTTATCGGAGCCAACAAACTGTAAGGAGGTGGTCTTCGATGTCAATCAATGCGTCGAATTCGAAGGGCCGACCTCGATTTGAGAAGCACGCGCGTGCGACGCGGTCGCGTCGCGGCGTACGTTTTGACCGCCTCGCGATCGTCAATGTGCACGGATCTCCTGCTCTGTAGTAATCACTTCGCCTCCAAAGAATTCAGGATTATTTGGATAATGATACTGTATGAGCCGATGCGCCGCTAAGCAGCTTATGTCAGCAAACTCGATTGGCAGAAATTTTTGTAAAATAAAAGCCAATGAATGGAATTATTTGTTATTTTCCAATGGGGTATGCATCTCAAGTTGGAAAAAAGCAAAACTTGCGGTTTTCTGGGTTCAACTCCTCAAAGATGTTATCCTTGAGGCACAATAGTGATTTTTAACCGCGCTGTAAGGTACTTACTTGTACCATTTCACAATTGAGAAGCGAATAGGTCATGCTTTCCAATGACTGTCGCACCTTCTGCACCTATGTAGTAACTTAACTGCTACTTCAAAACCTATAGAACTGGATCATTATCTACCATTCCGACAATAAAACCCGAACTTTTCAGGCTTTCGTGGTCCTCGCACTAGTTGCGACCTTAGGTATCAGCATAGGAACCCTGGTAAAAGTCCTGAACAAAGGCAGTAATGACAATGTCGTATCGCCTCAAAATCCCGGTAAGTTTTCTTTTACACAATGACACCTGCATTTATTCCCCAGGATGAATTCCAAAATGTTCATGACCAAATTGCTCTCCGAGACTGGATGTGTTTCATCGTGAGGGAAAAGTGGGTGTTACCGGCCTACCGTGACAGGCGCAGTGATTAAATGGACCAATCGCAGCAGCCTGTGACGTCCCATTTCCCCTCACACATTTTTTCGGGAAATATTCATAATACTGACCTCAACTTTCTACCTACATATAACAAGTTAACCTAAAGCTGCTAGCAACTGCCTGGCACAAAATTTCCTGGCAATGAACATCTCACCGTCATGGAATCGGAATTCAGCGTCAGATTAGCAGACATGGTTCATGGTTTTTCGTAAGATTATGGGTGGAACGCAACTGATAATGGACTTTTAGTGAGAGTTTGATAAAAGGGCATCTTTCTCTGCTTGTAAAGACATGCACTCAATAACTCATGAAGGGGAAATTATTGAATTTATATCTGACTAGCGCCCCTTCGGGACGCTAGAAAGTGGGGTGGGGCAGCCACTTGAGGTTCGAGCAGAAGTTTGAACTGAAGAATTCTTCAGAAAATTAACAAAGAGCAAAACAATTCGTTAATTGGGCTCAAATGCCGAAACCTTATGAGTTTTTTTTTACCAATTTTGCCGCCCTGCTAACGTTGACCTTCCAGTCTTCTTCTGGTATTAGCCTTGCTTGAAAAACTTCCATCACACATCAAGTTACTTCCCGGTGCATGAATATTTCCAGACATTTGTTTTTTTTTGTCGGTGCTCATCTTACATGCATGCGAATCTGCCATGGTCAGTCACTCCCAGCTCTGCGCGGGAAATTCCTTCAAATGAATAGTGCTTCGAACATCTCAGAGGACGTGGTGTTTGTCGATTGAGACATAAATGAGAATGAGGACGATAGTTGGCAGCAAAAATACGATCATATGAAAGTGAGCACAATTGAGCGCTGGAGCTACCTCCAGGAGACATAGGTCTGGCTGCGTAGGACTACGAGGGCGGGTTGAAAAGTTTCCGGAATGACAATAAAAACGAAAGAAATCACATGCACTCAATAGTTCATATTTTTGCCTATTCCCATGGGAGTTCAACGCATTTGGTCCGATCTCTTCCATGCCATCCGTTCTTTCCCTACAATCCCCTTCTGTGAAGCAGACAACATAACCGTCTACAGCTAAAATTCGCTCGTCGCATAACCATAATCTTTCCTTAGACAGAAGAAATTTGATTTCCATGGACGAGCAGGAGTACGACGAAGTCAATAAAGAAAGATAAGTTGACAGGGAAAAGGTTCGAACTCGATACTCACAGGTTTCCGCCGAGGCATTGGTATTTTTAAAACGGTCATACTGTCATGCAGATTTAAAACGGTCACACTGTCATGTTTTACTTGAGCAGACAAGGGCACTTCGCTAGAATTCCCACTTCAAATTCTTTTAAAAATCTTGGTCGATATGACAAAGTAACACCTTCTCCAATATTCAGCGAAATTCCCTCGGCGGGAGCGAAAACAGGTACCACCACCACTGCACGGCAATAAATGGACCTTTCCTTCTTCGGACCCTATTTTGTGGTCTCATTCGAAGTTTCGAACATTGTCATATATCCAGAGCGTAGTACTAAATCTAGGCTTCATTTTCAGCTATGGCTTCCTTTTCCAGTCCAAGGTAACTGGCCAAAACAGGAGGCTAAGTTTCTCGTTGGAATATGTTCTTTTTAGGATTGCGGAAATGCGGCACCGCCTTTTCAAAAAGTTTTCTAGACTTATTATCTCTTGTGAAATAAAGACTTATTGTACATAAGGGATGCCCAGAAGCTTCTCGATTTCGTACAGTTTTGATTACCACCCGCAAAGACGACGTCAGGCATTTTATATATAATTTTTGGAACAGTGGCCTTTCTTCAACGCTCTGCGCTTGGTTCACTTTCTGTTGGCGTGTAGCTACGCTCTATTTTCCAAACTTAAAAACTAAGTTTGGGAAATGAAGAGGATGGTGTGGTGTCACCGGCATGCTAATGCGATTTGATTTCCTTTCCGTTTTCCCGTCCAAATAAAACGATATTGTGACCGCCTGAACTCCGTCTCTATCGATAGCTGAGTGCATTCCAAGTCGCTTGGATTAAACTGCTTGCCAGAAAAGGACTCCTTGTCAGATCGACTTGACATTCTTTGTGTTTTCATATGAGGGACTTATCAATACAATGCCATAAAAATGTTTGGAAAACAGCAACTATATTGTGGTCATTCCGGAAACTTTCCAACCCACCCTCGTAATACTACTCCAACCACTTTCACGTGCTAGCGAACCCTCGTCCCGTTGGTGGACCCGCCGCATGACCATTTCCCAACAATAGAATACCCCGTTCTTCACAATCAAACCCGTAGCCTGGCGTTTTTCTCACTATCCGACCATAACGGACTTAACCTTCATCGGGGGGACCAGTATTTTGGCGTTTCCTCACTCCTCCATCGGCAGACCTGTATCCTGGCGTTGTTCGCACTGCTCTTCCAAGGCGAACCCGTATCCTTAAGCTTCCTCCACTGATTTGTCAATGCCGATCAGTATCCTGCCTTTTCACCGCTGCTTTACCAAGTCGGACCGGCATCCTTGAGTTTTCATCACGGCTTGGCCAAGGAAGACACGTAAATGGCGTTTTCCGCCTTGCTTGGCCAGGGCGGATCTAGATCCTGGGGTTCTCCTCACTGCCTGACCAAGGACGGCCCGTACCCCAACGTTCACGCCACTGCTTCGCCAAGGAGGATCCGCAGCCTGGAGTTTTCATCACTACCTGGCCAAGGTGGACCCGTACACTGGTGTTTCCACTAAGGCGGACCCTATCATAGCGTTACCACCACTGCTCGGCCAGGTCGAACCCATATCATGGAATTTTCCACATTGCCTGGCCAAGGCGGACCCGTACACTGCTTTTGCATCACTGATTGGCCATGGCGGACCCGTATCCNGTTGGTGGACCCGCCGCATGACCATTTCCCAACAATAGAATGCCCCGTTCTTCACAATCAAACCCGTAGCCTGGCGTTTTTCTCCCTATCCGACAATAACGTACTTAACCTTCATCGGGGGGACCAGTATTCTGGCGTTTCCTCACTCCTCCATCGGAGGACCCGTATCATGGCGTTGTTCGCACTGCTCTTCCAAGGCGGACTCGTATCCTTAAGCATTCTCCACTGATTTGCCAACGCCGACCAGTATCCAGCCTTTTCACCACTGCTTTACCAAAGCGGACCGACATCCTTGAGTTTTCATCGCGGCTTGGCTAAGGAAGACACGTAAATGGCGTTTTCCGCATTGCTTGACCAGGGCGGATCTGGATCCTGGAATTTTCCCCACTGCCTGACCAAGGCGGACCGGATCCTAAAGTTCTCCTCACTGCCTGACCAAGGAGGACCCGTACCCCAACGTTCACGGCACTGCTTCGCCAAGGAGGATCCGCAGCCTAGCGTTTTCATCACTGCCTGGCCAAGGCGGACCCGTACACTGGCGTTTCCACTAAGGCGGACCCTATCATAGCGCTTCCACCACTGCTTGGCCAGGGCGAACCCATACCATGGAATTTTCCTCATTGCCTGGCCAAGGCGGACTTGTACATTGCTTTTGTATCACTGATCGGCCAAGGCGGACCCGTATAGCGTTTCCACCAAGGCGGACCCTATCATAGCGTTTCCACCACTGCTTGACCAAGGCGGACCAGTACCCTGATGTTCACGCCACTGCTTGGCCAACGTGGACCCGCAGCCTGGCGTTTCCACCACTGACTGGCCGACAAGGCGGACTCGTACCCTGTCGATTACGCGACTGCTTAGCCAAGGCGGGCCCCTCATCCTAGGGTTTTCCTCACTCCTCACTATGGGGCCACCGCTGACGCAGNTTTCCACCAAGGCGGACCCTATCATAGCGTTTCCACCACTGCTTGACCAAGGTGGACCTGTACCCTTATGTTCACACCACTGCTCGGCCAACGCGGACCCGTAGCCTGGCGTCTCCACCACTGAGTGGCCGACAAGGCGGACTCGTACCCTGTCGATTACGCGACTGCTTAGCCAAGGCGGGCCCCTCATCCTAGGGTTTTCCTCACTCCTTGTCCAAGGAGGATCCATATCCTGACGTTCACGCCACTCATTGGGCAAGGAGGACCCGTACCGTGTCGTTTCACCACCGCTTGGGCGAGGTAGACCCTTACCGTGGCTTTTTTCTCACTGTTGGGCCACCGCTGACGCGTCCCTCTATCGGGTGCCAGTATGTCGGCTTTTCCTCACTTCTGCATCGGCGGACCAGTATCCTGATGCCATATCCACTGCTGGATCAGGATGGACCCATCCTCCTTCTGTGGACTGGTGTCCTGGCGCTTTCCTCACCTCGCCATCGGCGGACCTGTATCCGTTCGTTTTCCCGACTGCTTGGCCAAGGCGGACCGGCATCCTTGAGTTTTCCTCACGGCTTGGCCAGGGAGACCTCGTGGAATGGCGTTTTCACCACTGGCGAGCGCGCCGCAGCCGCCGGGGCCACCGTGGTGGACGCGAACGAACGCGCTCCAGCCGCCGGAGCCCACTGCAGGTGATTGAGTTGGTGGGGTGTTATTCTGCTCCGTATAATGCACAGTGTGAAAGCTGCAAACACTGTCTCACCCGTAGGCTGCGAGACCGCCAGCGGAGAGATGAGTCACCCAATGTGCGATTATGCCAAAAGTGCGGGCCTCGCTGCCTATCACATGCCAAGAGAGGTCCCGCAAGATCCAGATCCCCCTAGCTCTCTAAATCGCTTAGCCCGCTAAAAGCTGCGCATCTCTCCTCAGCATTGTCTATCGCTGCATCACGTGCCGGGATAGGCCAAAATAGCCGAGGATTTCGCAAGACTTTCACGTCTGACCCTCGAAAATTTTGTACCCTTGCCAGTCTTTATATAGGAGGGATATGCACTCTCAGAACAGACCGACTGTAGAAAGTGCAACAACTTGAAAGCAAACAAAACATAGAAAAGGAATCTAAAGGGGAGAATCCATTCAAAGGAACAAACCAGGAATCAACGCAGCAGAAAATTGAAAAGCACTGAGGGTCACAAGACAAAATGATCCAAATCCTCCTTCCTAAACTATTGTGTGGACGGGCACCAGTTAGTAATGTTATCAGAGCAGATCAAAGTGGTTACGGCAAATATGAAAATGGACGAATGATTGGATTTGCATGGATTTATGTGTTGGACGACACCCAAGATTGATATTCTCTTTGTTGTTATTCTGTCAAGGTTTCCGCTATTTCGCCTTTTTAGGGTCTGAAAGGGCTAAACAATTCGAAGTATCTACGAGACCTAGTTCTTGAGCAAGTCTCGTTAGAAGCTCGAAATCTTATCTTTCAATTAGCAAAAAGACCACAACACTAGCGCAAACCTTTGGTCGTTCCATACCTAGAGCGTCACTGTCGACTAGCAGCGTATATAGATGGCAAGTGTAAACTAATCGGAGCAGTCATGTTAGCATCGAACTGAGAAAGACCAAGATATGATGCTATCTCATCAGAGATTGCAAGATATTTATCCTTACGGTTCACTCCCGCACATCTGGCTTTCTCTACATAGATTGGATTTGATAGAATAGTGCGAATGATTCTTTTTACAACAAACTTCGCGCCAACAAATCGGCTCATGGTGTCATTCTTTTCAAGCAGTTATTGCCCAGGCTTCGACAATTCATAGAATTCGAAGGACTCCTACGCAGTCTAAACTCCATCGACTAGCTCGAAAGGTTTAGTGGAAAAAAGAATAGGGGAAGGAGAAACGTATGCAATCTAAAAAAGTGTGAGCACTTTACGTGGCCTATGCCCATCGGGAGTACCTAATTAAAAACCTGAGGTTCTTCTAGCAAATAGCCTTATCTACGGTGCAGAAGATTTTCAAGCACTTCTACCATTGTGTTGGGTCTTCCCAAATGGCAAATATCAAGGGAGTTCGTAGAGTGTGGACTTCACCGGAGTTCTCCAAAATTCCTTATTGAGCAAAAGGCTGGGGTGGTAATAAATCTACTGAAACTATCAGTTAACGATGATCGTTAACTGACAGCTATGTATCTCTCAGCTTACGGGGATCCCCAGGATAGCTAATGTAAACTTCATTGAGCCGAATGGCTCTCTAACTATGGTGCTTAAATACTAGGACACACCTATGGTCTCTATGATTCTTCTTGAAGCCCTCTTATTCATAGCTGTTTCTATTTATTCTTTGTTCCTCGGCGACGAAAGCATTGGCACCTATTTATTTTCAAATAGTCGAAGCATCATTTGGTTATCTAATAACTCCGAAATTATAGTCCTCCGTTTTATTCACCAGACTATCATTAACTGGATTATCATCTATTGTTAATATAAGATCTAGGAAGTTAGTCTTTTGAACATTTCCGTTTGCTTTCTCGGGAGGTGTGGTATACATCTTTTAGACTTCTCCCGAAGATTCCTACATTGTCTAAAACAAGGAGGTTATCATCAATGTATCTAAAAGTACCATTATGAAAGTACATAGATCACTCTTTTATCTTCGCACGTTAGTTTACTGTTAAAGAACTCATATTCCATAAACACTAGATGAAGATCCGCTGGTTGAGAACAGCATGATGTTGTGGAATACTTTTGACGATTACGAATACCTTTGCTGTTAAATTACACCCTCATAATAAACGTAAGTGGGTGTTCGCAGTGAGTCAGTCATGCAAATCGCGTCTACCTCTCTGTAGTAATTACCTCTAACGTTGTCATTATTGGAATGTTCAATTCACCATTGTGGACTCTTACGTACTTGTAGTCTTTCAAGCATGGAACAATAACTTTAGTCAAATTCGTTTTCACAACTTCATGAGGAAGGCTGGTTGTGATGGAGATTCCTAGGCTAACTGATGAAGATTACGTGAAGATTTTTTTGCTAGCTTCTCTAACGAAAATAAATGTGGAGGTGGCCGCGAATGTGTTCAAAGATGCTAGTGCTTTGAGTCTGTTTAACGATTCAATCAAAGACCTTCACTCTAATGATATATTCGAAAAATTATTCGAAATTCTGAGAGTCTGTGTTTAATATGTTTGCCCTTCAGAAAACACAGCGGCTAAAAGCGCTTTGTTCCCATCTGTTTACATCCACTTCATTATCAAACATAATTCATGTCTCCACCTGTTCCTTCCTTGGCATGAATGTATTTCGCTCGCTTGAGGCAACACGAATTAATAATAGAACTCATGCTTGACTCACTTCCTTCATATAAAGAGGATAAAAGATGTCTGACTGTGAGAGGAAAGGATCACTGAATAAAATCCATGGGGAATTTGTTATTCTATAGCAGTACATTGAAACTACGTATACCACATATACATATAGTATCTATCTCAGCACCTTTACCTCGCTGCATAAAATGTATTGGACGTGGGTTCTAGTCCAAGCAGACTCGGTGATAAATCAGTCATTGCTCATTCTAATTCGTCTTTTTATCCAGATTGAGATCGACAAGCACATTCTGCACGGAAAATTAGTAAGAGATCCACTTACAAACATGCTCCTGCTCCAGTCGAGTAGTCGTTGTACATTTCCTCAGTTCTCGAGGATAATCGCAGGAAACTTTCTTCGCATTGCGAAATGTCCTCGCTACTGGCTACAGAAAGGTAACAGTCCCAGTTTTGAAGCATAGCTAGAATCAAGCACCATAACTGCGTAGAACGCTGAGACCCTTTAAACAAATTCTCCTCACATTCATAACCTTCTCCACAAACATAGTCCAGAGCGGCATCGACGACAGCATAGCGGGATTTCAGCGGTTCTGAAGGATAGCAGGCCTGTTTGATGAAAGTACCTCCAAGGCAGTTGTTGAAACGATTGTAGGCCCTAGAATACTTCGATTCCCCTCTCTTTCTCCATGGATGTGGTAGAAGTCGCACTATGCCATGACTACTCAAACAGCATAAGTGCACTAGGATATGCATCGCCGACTATGCGTTGGGTTGTGACGTCAACAACCGATGAGTTCCGCACCAATGAAAGTTGCCGGAACTCCAAAATCTGAATCACTTATACTTTTAACAATTTTTTAAACCAGAATTCTGTATTATTCTGTGGAGCTATACAGGGGGCAACAACCTAGGGCACATAGTTTGCTGGCTCATTTCTATGCAGGTGTGACATGTTTTTCGACATTCCAGGCCTTGGTTAGTAGACCTGGATTAGGTCTATTTCCAGAGTTTTGACACGCTCGAGAAACTTGCAAGTTAATAGGAAAAATTATTTGAAAGTTTCAGTTCAGACTTTCAGGTGACCGCACACGAAATGATAGAGCCCGTAATTTCCTAGCAAATGAATTACAAACATAGTTTTTTTCCAACGGTTTTAGGTCGAACCAAAAATTGCTAGTGTTCTTGACGTCTATCATGAGATGTCTATGTGATATGCAAAATCCCTTTAGTATCGGTGTTGATAAGACTACGGAACAAGGCTGTTCCAAAAGTTGCTTGAGTGAGAAAACCAAGCCTTATATTTCGAGGAGCACAGTTGGCCTATATCCGGGCTTATATAAAATGGAACTGTACAGGCATTTTGTAGCATTTTTATTCTAGATTCCAGGAAACATGCAATCGTGGCTGCTGTCTCGCTTTTTAATGGGAAAATGTCTTGAGAGCAAATACATATTGCAAAATTGGCCGCAGCTAGGAGCCACTTTGATGGGAAACCGTAAAAACTTCGGAAAGTGCATTCACTGTGCTTTGAGGAGCATCTTAGCATTGGAACGGCTTTGAAGTTTTGGCTTATTTTCCGGAAAAAAATTTTACAAAACAACCCACTTTTTTTCGGAAATCAGTATACAGACAAACGGCCTCGAAGCGAATCTTTTCTTTAAAACAGGAATTAAATTGGAAGATACTCAAGAGATTTATATTCGGCTGAGATATAAACGGAATGAAGCGTGGGTTTCAAGCGGAGTAATAAATGAGCAAACGTTGTACAATGTAAAATAAAATAAAATGAAAAATAACTAGTGACCTCCTATACACAATCACGAAATGCTAGAAAAAAAAACTGCGGAGAAATTTGAACAGAAAATCATAGGGAATTTGACACTGGAAGAATTTTTTTTTTCAGAATCACGACTTACGAGTTATATACGAAAAATGACCTTCTAGATGGAGAAAAAATAGAGAAAGGGAAGAAGGGAAGTGGGCTTGGAACGGATCTGTGACTGACCCCTTGAATAATGCGCTTTCGAAGCTCATTATAACAGTAGCGAAAGAGACTGTAGAAGCATCCCGAAATCTTGCTGGACTTCGCAAGCCTGGAGAAGCGGTCGGATAAAAGCGTGTTGGAAAGGAACACACTTTGTTTTCTAAGCCGTATTGCTTTCTATCATTCCTCACCGCTCGCGTTCCCTCGGTGAAGTTTCATAGCACCATTTGGAGCACTATCTCTATAGTAGATGAAACAAGGTGCTTGAACGTCTACTCTTCACTCTCATGGATTGTACCCAAAGATGTTCTATTCTATTTATTTACTTATTATGTGAGAGTTTGTTTAAGCTCTCTTTCATATCTACATATTAAGGAGACAGCGATTTCTCTATAATTTCACTGTTCGAGAGCTATAATCACGCCTTTCTAAGAAACTGGAAAATATAGTAATCCGATGAGTTATGAGCCTTGATGGTCTTACCATTTTTGAGCGGATGAGTTTGATATTTGTGTCATAGCGGTAAATTCAATGTTTGCACTTTAACTTAAAGGAACTGCTTCAACGAGATTTTTTATAGCAACGTAGCTAGATGGAAAGATGAAGGTTCTGGCAACACCTGCATATAAAACGCGAGATTTTGTAGTGTTTTTTTTTGACATGGAAATATGAAAAAAGGAACGCTCCACACGACTGGTAGAAATGTCCTAAATGGCTCTGAACTCTAGAAAAACCTATGGCATATCATTTCTGCTGAATGTTCTGATCCAGGAATGTGTCGTAAATATGAAGTGCATCCCCCTAAAAACATTCCGAGCAGCACGTGCCCACTCTACCTACTGAAGAAATTCCTATTAGTCAACCATTGCTCAGGCACAGGAGTATGTGCGTGGGCTGCCATGAATCGGCAAAAAAAGAAGTTATCGACAAACCTGCACATCTCTGCGAAATAATCCCTGGACTTGTGACGCATCTCTGAAAACTTCATCGTTTTCGACGACGATGAGAACACTCCCATCTCCGTCAATTCGGCAGCACATGAGGAGATCTTCTTCTCGGCTGAGATGTCACAAACCGAGCCAAAAACGGACGTCGACAACTGGTTGTTCATCAGAGAGGAGTAGTAAACAGCTTAAAGCTATGTGAAATTTACATTTCACAGTCGTTGACAGCGAAAACTGGAAGTGAGGGAGGTAATCGGCTCACCTTTCGTGAGCTGAGGCAGCACAAGGAGATGAAGCAGTGTGATGGACATTGCGCGTAAGACAATGGAACTACCGAGGTCCGCGGGTTTGCGGAAATGCTCATCGACATCGACACCTCGCTCAAATATTTGTGGGTACTGTAGCGGCGGGAAGTGACCGCTGACACCACGTAAACAGACCGGGCATCTCGCATGAATGGAATGACATGCAATTTGTTCTGATGAAATCCGGAACTATGTACGTGCGTTCCTGGGAGTACAGAAGTTCCTCGTAGCGAATTCTCTCTGGTTACAAAAACAGCAAATAAACAGAAGTAAAACCGAGTTACATTAGCAACTCTGCAGCTAGAGAAAATCTCTATAGTGAAGACTGAGCGTGAACAGAGGTGAAGAAAGAGGATGTAAACCTTCAGCCGCGTTGAAGTTGGGCTCGTTTCCAGCAAAATCGGCAATTATCCAAGGATACCATGGTTGAGGACGTTAATAATTCATGACTTTGGCTGGGTAAATTATTCACCACTAGGGAACCTCCAAAAATTACGGAATTCCTCGTAATTTCTGCAGTTGCAGAGCACTATCTTCTTTATCATAACTCACCGAAAATGTCTAAGCCTGGATGGTTTTCTAGAGGAAAAAAGAAAATTCAATTAAGTTCCAAATGTGATATTTTCATTGGTATTTTTGTTTCATATTTTAAAGTTTTTCTCTGCTGAAATGCAAGTAGCCAAATGCTCCTGACATTTCAACGTCAGTATCGCCTCATTTTTTTTTGGAGCTCCCATTTACTGGTAATTTCTATAGTTAATCTCTTATATCTCCGTTATAAGCCCCTTATACCTCCATTATATTCAGTTCAGCTTCCTGTGCTATTCACTTCACCCTCCTCATTGTCTCCAGGAGGATTTCTCATATAAGACAAGTAGTAAAAGCGAAGCATTAATAGGAGTTCAAATTGCATCGCAGATTGGCTTCACTTTTCGGGCGTGATTTTTCTCTGTTTCTTTTATACCACCACTACATCGCTTTCCAGTTTTCATAACAGCAAGGAGGAAAGCACCTTCTGACGAAGGAATCCATCAAAAAGCAAGCTTTGCGTTGTCACTTCGTGAACCATTTAAAAGAACAACAGTCATGCCACAGTCAGCGCAGACATGAATCCTGTCACCAGGCCCGAACAGTCGGCAGGATTCATGTGTGGCCTTATCCCTGACCAGTGGCTGAAAGCACGATGGGAGTTCCTAAGTGTCTGCTTTTTACGAAGCCAAGGGGCATTTTATAAGTAAATCGTGATCCATTGCAGGAATTCCTGATTTTTGAAGGTTCTTGTAACCACCGTGGTTCACCATCCAGCATTGTCAGTAAACTCTATGTACATTACGTTCAAATATGCAAATGTTTAATAACACTGATTAGCGGCAGAATCCCGGTCTCGAAATTTAGGAAATTCCTGGATTCTGTCGTCGCTCAGGCTTTTACCACACAAATTCTAAAGGGTTGGCAGCAGCTGAGTTATGCCATCTCATTTATGTTGTTCTCGTCCCCAAAATTTTTCCGGATTTCTCTCGACCTTCTGCCTTCGAACTTCCGGATTTACGCAGTAATTTCGCTTATCCTCGCAGAGAAGCACACCAATTCAAAATAACACTTGGGTTGTGCAATTCCATCTTAATTTGTAAACACTCTTATCAATCATATAAATTGCCGTAGGACTAAGCGTTTCAATCAAGTCACCACTTCCCCCCCCCCTTTTGAACCGTAAGCAGCTGGAAGCTCTTGTATTATCCGGAATGTTTCATAAAATATTCACTAACGATCCATAATATGTACATATTTCACTCTATCGTCTGGCTCATTCAAGGGTTGGTTTTTGATGCCCCGAAACCGGACTACGGCCGGTAATGAACTCAAGGCAAGCTAGCCGATCACTCAGAGTTTTCTTTCTAAAGTCACAGAACATTTCCGAGTAGCATTTGTCATTTTGGATGACTAAATTAGAGGAGAACGAAGCTCTGCCAAAGCTTTTAGCAAAGCTAGGTATGCTAATAGAATGGTTCTGGGATGAAAGTTGGCGTACTGTTGGTTGGGATCTAAACGGATTACCTGACCTAATCTCCTTCAACGCCCACTCAATCTAGGAAATTCAATGGAGAGGTTGATTTGCTTACAGAATGAACTTTCTGCTACGTACTTCTATTCGTCGCAGCAGTAATTCCATTAGTTACTCGTCATCATTGCGACTGCAATTCTTGGTGCGTTTAACCACTGAGTAAGCTGGGCAAGCTGTGCCTAGAGATTTCTGCAAAATGACTGCTCCGAACTCGTATTCCAGCGGCTTTATCATCCTCCTTACGACGGATTTCCACCATATTTAGCCATTTTATAAACTCTTTCACTTAAGGCAGTAGAATCCATGGAATAGTGCTGGAGTCCCAACGATACTTCGCTCCTGACTATGACTATAAGAGCTTCATATATGAATCTATTTTTTGATAACTGGCTTTCGCTAGACTCCTGTATTCGTCCAACACTGTTTACACGATGACTTTTATTAAGTTGTCGCATAAGTTTCTCGTCACTTTTCAAGCCTCTTCTTAAATTGATTTTTCTTTTGCATTACAGTCAATTTTCAAGCGATATAGAGCCTTTAAATTTTTGGCTACAGGTTCGACAGCGGTAGTAGAGTAAGTTGGTTAAGCTCCATGTGAACGGTTCCTTTGCAGCTCCACCTACAGTGCCGGCCAAAATTATATAGCCTTTTCAACCTTCCTCCATTACCTCCGTTAACGCAAAGCTCTGCTTAACGTAAAGCCTTGAAGTTCAAATTTTTAACTTTAACGAAACTTGAGTCCCCGCAACTACTACAAAAATTTGAACATCAAGGCTTCACGCTAAGTCAAGATATACATTAACAAAAGTTATGGAGGAAAGTTGAAAAGGCTATATAATTTTGGCCGGTACTGTAGCATTGAGTGTTGCCTTCTCAAGAGATAGTTTTGGGTTTCGGTGTGGAACCCGAGGTGAACAGCGTTCGAGCCACTCACACGTCCTCATGTGATCCACCCAACGAAATTATTCCTCCTCATCGGTAACCAATTCATCAAATGTAAAGCATCGGTGCGCTCCCTAGCCTCTTTGTGATTATTTCTGCAAGGAGGAGGGGAGGGGGGAACCCATTCCGAGCAATAGTGCATTCCTTTAGTGATACAAACGCAGTCTTTATTCTGGACATGCATACAATGAACTCCAAGCGGCCGTAGACAAGGGGCGGGACCGCACGCGGTCTTCTTGGGCAGAGACACAGGGTGCCCTGCATGCTGGCCCGGGTTGTCTGCTGCTGCGTGGCATTCGAGTTCTCTGCAGCTGGCAGAAGCAGACAACCAGAGCCACCATGCAGAGCGTCCTGTGTCCCTGCTCAGGAAGGCCGCGCGGTCCCGCCCCTTGTATTTGTTCGCTTGGAGTTTACTGTATGTGGAATTCGCAAATGTATCTCTTGTAATCAGTGTACACACTTTCCTAGCAGAGGAAACGGTGTAAAGACGGGCCTTCTCCCGCTTTTGGGGCGTACTAGGCGCCGTTCTCTCGTCTTCCAGAACTGTAACTATGCCGTTCACGTATCTCATTCGACAAGACTGTTGCGTGGAGCAGCGTATACATTCAATGGACTGGCCTGTGTTCGTCAGACTGTAACCCAGCTGATGAGATGTGGGGTATAAGTGTGTATTATCGGAATAACACACGTTACAACATGGTTGATGACTTCGAGGTGCCGATAGGGGAGTTAGTTGACAGCGACACTGTACAGAACCTTGCAGGAAGTATGCCTTGAATGATTTTCGAGGTCACCCGTAGTGAAGGTGGTGCGATACACTACAGATTGTTCAAATATAATAATTAACCAGTCTGGCCGTCCGGCTGACGCCGGACTTCCAGACTTTTCTTTATGTTCGCTTCACTCGCATGACTTCACTTCGCATCCATCCTGGAAGAATTGTGGGCATGCAGATTCTGCTCCGTTCCCCCTAAATGCCCTCTTTATAAAAATGGACTGATCGAAGAAAACTGCTTGCGTCCCCTCCTCAGAGCAATTTTATCATTCTCTCGAGTGAAATAGCTAATTGTACCTATATGTAACCGATTCATCCTGGAATGAACACGGGAAATGTTTTATCATACTCTGTTTGTTGTGAGTGATCCATTGATAACAATCGGCTTGAGCATATAAAAAAGGGCGGTGCGGTGTGTTCAGACACAAATGAGGGTAGAACACGCAGTAGGGGACGTAATGCAGGCAGAATGACATGGGTGATATAATAGCCACTGCTGAGGTTGGGAATTTGGTACTTTCGGTCTGATTTTAGGCGCCAGATGACAATTAGAACAAACATAGACCTGATTAAGGGCATTTTCGCGCTACTCTGCACCGGCGCACCTCTTCCGTTGACCCGACCGCAGGTGTTTACCCGCTTCTGGACACCGACCTGCTCACCCACCTTTGGACCCGTCTCCAGGCGTTTCCTCACTTTTCGACGCCGGCGCACCCTTGTCACAACGGTGGACCCGTCTCTTCCCACTTTCAGCGCCGGCGCACCCTTATCATATCGCCGGACCCTTCCCTCCACTTTGGACGCCGGCGTACCGTTATCACATCGCTGAATTCGTCTTCCCCTACTTTGGACGGCGGCGCACCCTTATCATATCGCATTTCAATCCCAGCACACCTAATAATGAAATATCCTCCGTTTCTATTAGGAGTTTTTGTAATTGTTCTAATTGCATTGCTTCTGTTGGCATTAAAGTACTCCGACCTTTTCGCTACCATACTTGATTAGTTTTTCCTCAACCTTCATTGTAGAACAATTGATGCCATAGACGTGGAGGTATGCATCGACTATTGTACTGATTCAGCACTGACAGCAGCTCATGTGGAACTTTGAATGACCAACTCCTTCGAGCTCAGCGAAATTGGTCAGTACCATCCTTGGTGCCCTCTGCCCTTCTCGGAAAATTGATGCCTCCAGCTCCGTAGAAAAAAATAACTTTGGGGCGAACAACGTCCTCAAGCTCAGCCCGATTCTTCAATATCTTGCGGCCCTTGAAAAAAAAAGCCGAACGATTAATCAAGACGACACTTTCCGAAAAACAAGTTTGAGCTTAATATTGAAGGTTTTCACGGAGTTCCATGTGCATGACTAAAAACCGCACCTGAAATAGTTGGAAAGGCTTGCGTGAATCATGACGCACATTCCTACACCATCTATTCTACAAATAGGAAACACCACAATGGCTAAATCCTGGTTCACTACCAGATATAACCTTAGTTAAAATTTATTTTCAAAATGTTACGTTTTCAAAATCAAAACCAAAAAAATCAGCATCGCTTTGCCATTGAAAGCGACGTCTATTCATGCCAGCGACGTCGTGGTGGGAGAAGCGAGGATGTTCCGAAAAAGAATATGAGGGGTTTGTTTTTTTTTGTCTTCAGATCGCTATTACCTGGCATATTTATCTGAGGCTTCTTATACTTTTTGTTAGATAAAAGAGACTTCCCTATCATTTTCGCGAACTAGGCATCTTCCTTAATCTGTCCTCATTTGATTACTCTTCTAAGAAGTGTTCTCCTACCAGAGGGGGGTGTGGATAGGTCAACCTACTGCACCAATTGAGATTACTTCTTCCATGCTGGCTCACCACGAACGATTTTTGTGGACATCTCGATTTTAGTTCAGCCTAACGGGTTGATTATGGAGCGCACGGTTAAAGGCAAACAGCGACCACAAGAAGTTTGCCACCTTTAAGCCATGCTCAGACTTCCCGCTATCAATCTGCTTCCTGGTTCTGGTTACAAAGTTTTGCTTACGGGGAAAATATGCAGAAACCGGGGAAGAAGCAGGAATTTGGGTAAGCCCTCGCCTCTACCCACAGCGCAGCGAATTCATCCAAAAGGGCACTTATTTTCTGTGTTGGAGATGGCGAAGGCTAATAACATCTACAGATACCATTTTCAATGAGGCGGTTTTATTGAAAGTTGAATCATTTCTTTTGTTTAACGCTATCTTGCCTGTAACTCTACCCTTTTCCAGGATGAGTTTTCGATAGTTTCACACTAGTTTTCTATTGTTCTACACCCTGATAGCTGGCTTATTTTTGCTTCCTTCTTTTTATGACCATTCTCACACACTCGTGCCAACCAAGTCATACATTCCTTATTCAATGCCGGCGGCATCTATGTCTACTTTGAAGCAACACTCGCGGAAATTCTCACCTTGGAAGTGAGGCGCTTACCGTGCAGTCAGCTACTAGACAATCGCAGAGGTATGTTGAATACAAGGGATCTTACCCCCAGGACACTCGTTCGCCTTTTCGACGCAAGGAAAACGCAGCGTCGTCATCGCCTATAAGTTCACCAAAAAAAAACCTCTGAAGACTATGCGGAATCAGTAAGACCAAAATTTCCGTTTGTCCTGCCGTTGAGCTACAGAGTTATCCCATTTTTGATCCCCATCTTTCTTTAAATAGAGTTAATTCTTCAAGATCAAGTTTGAAAAAATAGTTTGCCAGAGAACCAATCACAAGTTTGTGATACCATGCTGTCCTCGAAGCTCCGTAGAAAATTATGATCCTGATCTTAGAAAGGACACGCTGTAACGAAAGACATTTGATTGGTCGTTCCAGTTTTTAATTTGAACTTTAAATTCTTTCAGTTTCTGCTCTTCTCGTTTGCACACCTACGGGCACAAGTACGATGTAAATAAGATGAAAACTTAGCCTAACCTTGACTCTCAGCAAGTTCTGTCCACTACGGTATTTTCACACTCGAGCTGAGTCGCTCACCGTGTAGCTGGCTGCTAGACAATCACATAAACCACTATATCACAGTTGGTGGACAAAGTTTGTTGTGGCGGCCGCATCGCGGCTTCGCGCTGGAGCGCGGCAACCGTCACTAATCGTCATGGCCTTGCCTTTTTCGTGCGCCTTCTTTGGTTTCATTGAAGGACTCATGCTTTGCCAACCAGAAGGAGGTGTTTTAGCTTCTCACAGTGACGTTCCGAATCGTCTGTCTGTCGTCGTACGTGATTGTCGTTGCAGAGGAGTTGTTCTACGCATATTTTCACGTGTTGAGCACGTCTATAGTATGTTTGCATTTATGGCTAATTATGCATTGTCCTGCATTTTTGTGCATAACCAAATGTAAAAGTACATACTTGGTGTAAGGACTCACTTTTAATCAGCTGCAAAATAAGCAAGGGAGAACAGACGTTGAACAACTATTCTACAGTAAAAATCACGTACTATTGCGGGCAAACTATTCAGAATGTCAAGGTGAGAAACTAAAACATCTCCTTCTCGTTGGTAGAACATGAATCCTGTAATGGAACCGAACAAGGCGAACGAAAAACGCAAGGCCGTGACGGTTGACGCGCTCCAGCGCGAAGCCGCGACGCGATCGCCGCAATGAACTCTGTCCACCAACTGTGATATAGTGGCTTATGACAATCACAACTACATAGAAAATATGTAGTCGCCTACCTGCAGAGATACCGCAGTGGGCGTTGTTGTCGGTGTTGATATTTTGATGTCCGCTGCGCCTGCTAACGGTATTGCCCGAACATGTGGCTATTGGCCTTATGCAAGGCAGGAAACATAGTGTATGGAATGTATACCATCCATTAGTGTTTCTTTACGGGACGAATGAGCATTCTAACAGCTGGAAACTCTTCCGCACTTTCAATGCAAGGAAAACAGCCCCTTCATTTCCTGCTTTCTGGTATGTTCCACGCTACTTCATCATTGCCTTTGAGTTTACCGTGCCCAAACACCCACGGAGTCTGCAAAATCTCCAATCAAAATGTTGCGCGAGTGCTGCCTTTAAGAATGCGCTGGATAACGGCGAGGAAGACGGAGTACGGTGTTGCTGGATAGAACTGGCTCTGAAAAATTGGTTCTTGTATAACAAGCGCTCCTGTAATCTGGCAACTGCCACTCGGTTAAAGCCTTGTCTGGCGTACATAATGAGCCATCAAAATTTTTCTATCTTTTTTTTTCAAACTTTCTGCATTTCCAGAGAGTCCCATCACAAGAATGAGTTTGTGCTCCGCAGTGGGACAAAATGATGTAATGTTTAACCTAAAACTCAAATTTAGGTGTGATGCACAAACAGCTGATCTTTGTATTCGTTGTGCGGGTGTCCACGTTCCAACATTCCAAGCATTCTGCTGGACAACGACGTTATCCATGTGCTGATGGAGCGCAGCGAGTTAGTTTGGATCCGGTGCAAGCAAAGCAAAGAGATGCGAAGAAAAAGACAAAGAATTCTAAGACCGGCTCACAGTGCCCACATTTTCAGCACTTCTTCGTATCCGTAGTATCCGCGTAAGGGGAGCAAACACTAGAAGATTCCTCATGAATGGTTTTCCTACTTCCTCACTTGTTACAGAACGCGCTCCTTGGTCTGCAAACTCGGGGAATAACCAGTTTTACCTGGATGATCACATCCTTTTCTTAGTTGACGCAACACTAATAACGCCTCAGTTCTTGCTCTGAGCATGCATGTGATGCCATTTTTCACTGCAAGACATTTCAGCTGTCAGCGAAAAGAAAAAACGAGAAGTTCTTGGATGGCATTCTGGTGACGGCGTTCCAATTTAGCGAATCTGTCTGTGTGAAATTCTGACTTGTGCAACTGAAGACATTGAACGATTTCAATGATCCTAACTTCGAGTCCAACCCTTCAAATATGAATGTCTACCTCGAGAGAATAAAACAAATGCCTGAATTATTTTGCTCATAGAGTAAGGTATGTGCGGTTAGTACGTGTGCGTGTATATTTTTTTATAATATTATGGTAGATCTATGGTTAGTTTTCGTTTCGTGCATTATCCTTATACAAAAACTAACTATGTAATAAGTTTCCTCCTGCACTCATCAGTTAGGTAAAGGAAACTTATAATATGTGTAATGTATTTTGAAAAAGCGCCCATGTACACGCACCCACACACATTAGGTGTGTATGCACACACACGTACACTGTACTTCCAAGAATCTAATCTATATACCCGTCCTCATTAGTCTTTATCCACTCTGGTATTCAGAATAATTCATCCATATACAGTGGCGGCCACATATTTAGCACACCCACGATTTTGCCCGACAGAATTTTTTTGCATTTCTCAGCCTTATGATGAGCAATCAAAACCAAGTTCGAGTATGTGTTGATGCACTATGAGGGCTTCCTTCCTGTTGCTTACCACGGGCACAGAGCCGGTTTAAACTGGATTAAAAAAAATAAAAGTTCAATTTCGTCGGTTTTCCTCAGTTCTGTGTAAAATTCGCGTATCTTCCTATGGAAGGAAATGAAGTGGTGATTCAGATTGAGCATGTTTCCCCTCAACATTTCTCTATGAGCGCTTTTACTGGACTCTACACACCGGCTGAAGCCAGAGACAGAAACAGACCGTCAATTTCGTCAAAAATTTCATTTTTATGAAATTTTTGACGAACCATTGCTAATAAAGGAAGCCCCGGAATCTGACTTTTAGTATCTGATTGTCTGTTAGCAACACAAATCGCGGAAGAATTCGTGGCTGGAAATGCACGGTTTATCCTTGGAATCACCATGAATCCTTTTTTCACCATCCTTTTACCCCAGTTGACAATTTCCGTTCGCCCCTTAAGTGAGAAACTGCTCATTGAAACTACTATAGCGAAACACGCAATTATATCGAGTATAAAATCACATTTGACCCAGATCCAATAAAGTCATTTAGGAGAGAAACTGAAATTTTTCCAAAAGTACAGCATTTCGAGCTCTAAATGCGTGCAATCCCATCCAGAAGCATTTCCCGGAGCAACGAAGTTGAGGCAGGAAGGAGAACACTATGCCTTATCACATTCTCGAGTATTGTCCCGGTAGCTCATTCCAGTACTGAAATACAGATTTTATATTTTTATCAGTTGATCGCCCAAAATTGGCAACGTGCTAAATATGTGGCCGCCACTGTACGTGTTGATTCCTTGGATGATGGAGCTGACAGTGAATAGTTACCGAGTGAGAATCTACCGAATAAAAATATATCTCAATGAAAAGAATGGATACGCGTGAGTTCCTATTGGATAGCTAGCTCACCAGCTTCTCCGCTAGGGTACTTTTATCCGGTTTGAAAAAGTATGCTTGACGCGGGCCCAGAACGGACGCCCAAACGACTTCTCCGGGAGGCATGCATATTTTCGTAACGATTCTCTTCTATTGTGAACTGTTTCACACGCACTTATTTGATCCAATGACCTAGAGTCTGGAACTGCACTGGCTGCACACGCTGATGAATCTATTCACCCGTTTTATAGGAACGATGCAAAAATAATATGTTTACCAGCGCTTGGAACTCACGCCAAAACATTCCACGACAAATGCATATGGTATCAGTCAAGTTCGACCCACGACTACATGCATTCACTAAAAATGACGAGTGTTTTCGTCTTTCTTGATCCTCCCGGTTGTACAGAAAACATATCTCCTCACTCCGTTGAGTCTACGCGTTCACCCGCCTCTGTAAATGTCATAGGTTCTTGTACTTTTGGTTTGCAGAACTTTTCATCAAAATAATTGTTCGACGACATTTCGAAGCATTTATCCTTGCCTACAACGCTACTGCTATTTTCGATGTAGTGGAACGAAAACTGTTCCTTTAGGTTATTTCAAGGATTAGAGAACTTATGTTGAGAGGCTTGAAAAGCTTTTGTGTCTTGGTCCTGGTTTGTCAAACATGTCCGAGCATTACTTTGTATTTGTTATGAATATTTGTTATGCTCGAAATTTTCTCTTGCACTTAAGTCAGGCAGAACATTTTCAACATTAACAAGTAAGACAATTTGTGATGTACATGAGTAGCTTTCGAAGAAAGTATTCAGACAGTTACAGTTTGAGGATCTTTCTTGCCAGGTTAAACCTCAAAGGTTAAATTTGTGCTAGACTTTACGAAATCGTCCTTGAATATGCCTGAAATACGTGAAACTCCCACTGTTCACTTCAAAGTTCCCAAAATTCCTGGATCTTCTAAGGTTCGAACAATGTGTGTTCGAGATTCCAGCGAATAACACATGAGAATATTTTAAATTTAGTAATTATATCCTGCAATTTCTCTTCCAAGCAAATTACAACTCCCCATTTTTTGATCTTCCAAGTTCTGTGACATTGTAGAACATCCTTGTTCAAGGATGATATTTATTAGATTGAGTCCACAACTTCTCGGATATTTGCGACTGAGTTCTTAACAAAGATTTCCTTGTCATTCTCAAACTGATCCGGACATGCGACGGTACTCCAGTAGAAGGAAGGAGAAGATAAGGATCCTATGAGAGCACTCCAAGGATGCTATAAAATATAGTGATATACTGCTACTCTGATTCTCGATTCACGCTATCTGTATCCCAGACTCTCAACGTTACGTTGTTCCAGAACCTAATAGGCCGCACGTCCTGTTCCGTCTGCAGGACGTGTATGAAGGGTATGCACGCGCTCAAAGCACTGTCTGTCGTTGGTTCCCCAGGTTTAACAAAGGTGCCTGTTCCATCGAAGATGACGAGTGGATGCAGCTTCCACCAGACCGGAAAAAGACAAACTGTCAAGTGGAGTCGTAAAGTTATAAGACAAATTATATCATTTAGTTCCGAAAACTCGACTGGCCCTATTGTAAGCCCCGCCCTTTACCGCCGTCTTAAAAACGGATCAGGTTCGGAAGTTGAGTATCCCAATGTTTCCCTGATAACGTCCTCCATTCTAGTGAGCCCTGCCCAACTCGAGCTTCTTTATCTTCATCCGTTAAGCTTAACTGACCAGTTCCGTGCTCCATGTCGTTCATTAGGTCACTTTTTTTTTGAATTTTATCAACCTCCATCTCCGTACCGGTATCTAAGCGCTTCTGCCAGTCCATGGGTACAGTGGTCTAGGGATACGTACAGATGACTCACTCACATACATCCACAATTTCTATGATGGCTTGGTACACGCTATGAAGAAATTACTATATTCCAGTGAATCAGCATCAATAGGTCTGGCATTTATTTATTTGTTTACATATTTGCTCATTTATTTATTTTCTATTTATTAAGGATTTCACTATTTAATTGTTTGGTTCACTCATGGATATGGAATAGAAAAAGTTGGTATTCTTCTGTGAAAAACTGCGAATTTCTCAGCATAGTCGTACTCATGTGTTGTTGTCGAAACAAAGGAGTCTCGAAAAGAATTGGCTCTCTGTCCTCTTTTCGCTTGCCGAGTTCGCGAAGAGCTTGTGATCAGGAAATGATCATCCTGAAGCATCCCGACAGTGAATGCGAAGGGAATATCAGAGTGACTTCAGCATCGGAGATGAGCTGAAATTTTGCAAGAAAAATGAAAATCATATTTTAAAAAGAAGTCGGAATTGTCAACTATTTGATAATTTACTGCAAAACTCTGTTGCATCCAAAAAAGAACATCGGAACTCAGATATGAGCACGTCCTACTACCGAGTAATTTTTTAACCGCTGTGTAGGAAGTTTAATCTTGTTGCACACGTCTTACTTGCGTAGCTGCCTGTCATATGATAAACGTACATTTCTACCGTATAGATGTGCAGCAAATGTAATTATATCCGCCACAACCTGAAAATTGGCCGAAGCCCGCATTTTCTCTCTTCACTTTCCAAATTTCCGGCTCCTTCTCCTTTTGCAGTCTAATCTCCCCATACTGTTAGGTTCGGGAATGAGTTCGTGAGGTTTTTTTTTTTTCAATTTATTTTTTCGCGGTGATTTGGACGTCAACTGGTTGCCTATCATAGACTATTTTGTAGATCTTGTTTCGCTCTTTGCCATTGTCAGACCGCGCTTTTCAATGATCATTGCATCTTCTTTTCTATTGCATGGGATGGGACTCCTCCACTTCGACGAGAATGAACACTTTCTGCCACGGACTACAGTTCGACTTCAATCGTGGACCAGATGTAGCTACACCGGGTAGGCATGAAAAAAAGCGTCCATAGGAGAACATCCTTTTTCAATGCTTATTTGCCTCGAAGTTGCTCCTCGTTTGGGACATCTCGTTTTCGAAACATAGAGACGATTATCCCGGTGGAGTTGCTCCAAATTTATGGAAGAATAAGTGCATATATAGCTAACTCTCAACAAAATGCTGATTTATCTGGTGAATTCCTTGTAAAACCTTAAAATGTTCAAGGTGAAATGATCGTTCACGTTAGGCATACTCGACTTTTCTGCGCAAATTTGAGCGAAGCAACGACTAGAAAACTTGGGTGAGTTTGTGGGGGGAGGGGGAGGGGAGGATTCCCATTAATGCCGACTGTATAGGTCTGGGAGAGTAACATTCCGCTTATTCCATTGTTTTCAAAGGGAATTTCATAAAGTTCGAAACATGCGTTACAGACAAAATTTGTGTGGTCCTGAACAAAGCAATTCTTTGTTGATTTCGAGCTGAGAAACTGCCTTGTTTCTTGCAGCGCTAATCGAGGAGCAAAATGGCTACAAAACTCATCTGGTCTATTCGATACAGTTTTCGGGAAATAGTTCTTTCTACTCTCACGAAAAACAACAAGAACGTATTCTCCAACTCAATACATACATACAATACATACATATAACGATGCACTCCTAGCTTGCGTTTCTTACAAAAATTTCAGGAAAGCGACAGTTATCAATTATGAAGCCATGTGAGCACAGAGAGCCTATGTCTTCTACATTGAAATCTATTTATGAAGCCAGTTTTGGCATTTTGTAATTTTAAAGTAGAACTGAATTCTTTATACCCTTCTTCCATTCATAGCGAATTCTTTCATTCAGTGCACAAATATTCCGCGAAATCCGCTAAAAGGGCACAAATCTTCTACGAAACCCGCAGTCCTCCACGAATCGCTCCCAGAGAATTTGTGGCGGATACGACGTTGCAGATCTCAGGGAAACGAACGACGTTCCCACTTCCGCAATAATACCTCAACACATTCGAATTAGTCTTTTCCTTGGACTGTGAACGTCTTAGCAGATCATCGACATAGCTTATGCATTTCAATAGCCTCAGGAGTGTGCCTAATCCGGGAGTGCCTCTGTTGAATAGGAGATACACTTCTGTGCGTGACTCCGACATAAATAGATCGGCTGCTGCAAACTACAGGCCCTTGTTCCTCTTGAGCCCGAGCCAATCAGTCCGGTGTGACCTGAGTGTTCTAGCCCTAATTCTATTGCTTCAGTCGTTTGATGTCTGACGACGTTGTCGCGTCATTCAGAGCCACTTCACGCTTCATTTACTACTGCCATCTCTGTGATTCAGCTTCTTGTTGTCAGCATCTGTTATGTGCTCGTTATTATATCCCCTAATGAGTGTCTGTGAACTCTACAAACCTTTATGATTCTGTCGCACATACTTGAATAGCTCCACCCCAATCTTGTTACGACTGAGAAATCAGCGAATGAAGCAGTCTGAAAAAAGTGAGTCGCAAGCTCTATTTACAGAACTATCCTTTTTCATAATGTACCAGGTACCTCAGAATAATGTTCGCCCTAGTACATTTGCCACAAAAAGCAATGGAGCAGGAACTTTTCGAGCTCATACACCTAGAGCTAGACTTGATTTGAATAATCATCACTATTAACAATATTTTTTCTGCCGCTGTGCGTCATAGATCGACGACAAACGGACGTTTTCTCAGCGAATCGGGCTCAGTAGTCGCCTCAAAGGCTTGTTGCGACCTGCGATAATTCGCGCATATCGCCTGATGTGTCCTGATATGCCCCGAGGCCGTCCTTTCCACGTGCAAGTAAAAAAGGTCGATAAAAAGGTTCTGAAGATGAGGAAGAAGAGATGATTTAGATGATTTGGTTCCCGTTGAGGCTGTATCGGAGCTTCAACATATAGATTGAATATAATTCTAGGGTATATATCTCTATTAATATTTCTTCTGAAATTGGTCAGTGTGGACATTTGATGGGACGAAATTTGGACGCATTTTTGCATCAATTGACTATGATGTATAAAGATAATAAAGGGTGAATGACACCTTAAAAGATATAGTATTGAATCCGTATTGAACTGAATATTCGCTTCGAATCATTCATTCATTCGATGGTTCCAAAAGTCGGTTATTCGAACAATTCATTCATTCGAGTAGCCAAGGAAATCCTACATTCGAATAATTCGTTCATTCGCACATTTTGAAAGACACATTATTCGAATTATTCAAAGTTCTAACATCTCAAAAAGTCTGGTATTCGAATTATTCAGAATTCGAATATTTCAAAATTTGTGTTTTTCTAACTATTCGGAATCCGAATATTCCAAAAATTATCGAGTATTCCAATGTATACTGTACATACACGAGATTGCTGATTAGGTTCGCCTAACCAACGTCTCTTGAAGATCAGTTTTCTCACGAGAAAAATTGCGATCCGACTAACCACATTCATTTTTCATTTCTACATTAATTCAACTTCTACTTCGCAACAACAACAAATGAACTACTCTCTGAAGCTGTTTTAATGATGTCTCTAAATATCAGTGTTCTTTAGTTTAGGATCATATCTGCGACTCTTTTTCTTTCGAACTTTGCCCGTCGTTGCGCCAAATTGTCCGCACTTCTCCGGATTATCCATCCACAACTCTTTGTCTCAGATATGTCAATGACATCATGATAGTGTTGATTTTCTTGATCGTCTGCATAGAGGCCTCAAAGTTAGTCAAGCTTTCCGGCGTTTGAACCGAATAAGCGCCATACACCAATGGCATACGCTACAGGATTTTCGACACTCTACAGAATTAATAAAAACTTTGCATTAACATATTCCTATTTGTTTGTTCTATTATTAATCCATGAATAATTTTTATTAATTATCCGATATTATAATTAAGATTTCTATTAATCTTATTTCCATCCGGGTCCCCAAAAAGGCAGAGACCCAAATTTTTTTCCACGCCTCCCCCACCCGCTCACACACCACTACAATACACATGTCCTTGAATACGCACAGGGGATCCAGTGAGGATATAAACTGCTTATCCGCTCAAATTTCTACAGAATCATACAAGGAAATATATTTTCATCTAGCGGGATTCTTGCTGGAAGACGTGACCAGATCCTATCTGTCCTGGCAAGAATGACATTTCTAGATGATATTCATATTGTTGATATTGTTAGAGAATTTCTGTGAAGTTCTGTTGACCTTGATCCATTTCCTCCGTTTGTGATGGAACATTGTTCGATGGAAACGAGAAGTTTTCATCATTTCGTTTTAGACAATAATCTTGGCGCCTAATATATTTGAGGAAGAAAAGCGCGCCTACTAGTCGAAATACATTATAATCATAACTCAAGACTACGTATGTCTCCTTTGATCCGATCAATCCTTAGCTAACTAATAACTCCTAATTTATTAGACCAAGAAGAAGTAGAAGGGAAGAGGTGACTTTGATGGTAAATTCAAAACGAACGGTCTATCCGGCGTCTTGGGAAGGCGAACCATTTACATCTATGATCAGTCCCTTTGAGAGGCTCCTCGAGAGCAGAGGTACCGGTCAGATCAAAACTCATTAAGGGTAAGTGACATACGGGGTTGCACGTGTGGGAGGTTACGCCAAATGTCCAATCTACAAGCTTTTCAATGGACCTTTTCACGGTTTCGCCACCAACTATTGGGTTGAGAAATAAGTTCGTGCGCTTTTTTCAATTGAATATTTCATGGTGATTTGGACTTCAACTGATTGCAAGTCATGAACTATTTTGTAGCCTTGCTTTGTTCTTCACCATAGTCACAACTATACTTTTCAACTCCCGTTGCATCTTCTTTTCTATCGCATGGAATCTGACTCTCCAATTCGACAATCCGCCACCGAATACCGCTTGATTTCAATCGCGGATCAAATGTAGCTCAAGTGGGCAGGAATGTAAACTGCGTTCATGGAGAAACCTCCACTTCTGAAAGGACACCACAGAAGTGGTCTGCCGTCTTTGTACAAAGCAAATTTCGCCTTGAACTTGCCCCTCGTTCTGGACACCCCATTTGTGGGACATAGAGACAATCATCCCCCTAGGGTCGCTCCAGATGTAAGGAAGAATCAGTTGAGTTCCTAGTTCATTTCATAAAGTTTGATACAAGAGTTTCGGTCGCGGACTACAATTTGGGTAGTCTCAAAGAACGCAATTTTCTATAGACATGAAGCTGAGGAACAGACTTAGCTCTGGCAGCATTGATAGAGAAGGAAAAGAGCTACAGAACCAATTGGCGAGATTCATTCTGATTTTATTAAATGGTGGTTTCTGTCCTCATGAAAAAGCGTACGAACTTATTCCCCAAGCCAATATTAGGTTGGGGCAAAAGCGTTATCGTTTTTTCTTTATTTTTCCACAGCATTACTGAACTGCATCCTTGACAAGCGGCATAATTTCTATAACTATTTGAGACTACTACATATTTTATTACCATATCCCTGGTGCCCTGTGTTCAGAAAGTGGGAAACTGCGTAACTGGAAAACCAGATACTGCCATTTTTGAGTCGGCATATTGGTAATTTTTTATTGATATCGTGTGCTTCTGAAGCTGGGAAAGGCGAAACGCATACCGTGAAATTCCTCAAGAATATGATGGGTGGTGAACCTTGTCAGCAAAGTTATCGAAATTGGGGCAGTACTGAAAACAAATTTTGGCTGATTTTGGATTTTTGGCAGAATGTCTATCTCTGTACCTCATGAGTGCTTTCCTATTGGAGCACCTTCGACTTTTCGGACTAAATAACAACAGCTAAACATCTGCAATGACTGCTAATAATAATATGAGTGATGCTTAGGGTAATGCTTCGAAATGGCAGCATCGATTGAGTCGTCCGTCGAAAAATTCCAGATAAAAAAAAAACGAAGAAAATGCTTCAACAAGTGCTCGTCTGCGTTACTCTGGGACGGGAGCCATCAATCCAGAGCTCGACAGCGGAATTGGTAATGGTCTCTGGGTTGAATGAAAGGAAGGTGTTTTGAACCAGTTTGCTTGTGGTCTTATTGGAAAACTGTACTAAAAAACGGAACATTGAAAATGCTGTTTCAATGAAATTCCAAATATTTCCTGACTTCTAAGTGGAACTGACAGCAATCAAACCTATATCGAAGAAGAGCACGATTCGCTCTACAAATACTTTGCCACATTTTGTTGTCACACAACTTCTACATAGAATTACAGGGTTTTAAAAAAATCGACAAAACTTTTGTAAGTATTACCATTGGCACTTCGCTGTTAGCAAACGTGAATATGTGGAAGAATATGAACAGGAACTCATTTTACGGTCCTTCTTTCGCAAGGCGTCCTCGTAGTCAGTTTCGTAGCTCCTGTGCAGCTGCACAGAATGAAAAACTTCAGCATATTTTGAATATCAAACGAACATGCAAAAACCATTTCCGAGTAATAATCTTGTTCTAATGACGCTACTAAAATTAGTCCATCACATGGAAAACGCATGCGGTTGCCAGTTTAGTTTTTCTCCTGCGTTCCTCGTCACTTCGGCTAGCCAAGCACGATGCGATTCATTTTTAACTTTCACTTGATTCAGTCTTGCGACTGCTTTGCCACGTAATAACGCATAACGTTGACGTCGTTTGTTATTCGGATGCAAATTCAAAGGATCTACAAAGCTGTAAACTCGGTTTACCTCATTTGTCCACTCAATACGCCTTGTAGAGTCTCATTAATTTCTCTTGACACAACACAATATATCCCAACTCCATAATGCTAACATAGCACTCACGCGTTGTCCTATGTACATCCTTGGTTTCCATCGAGACAGTGCCTTATTTTGGGTGTCTCGTTGCCTTATTATAGATACACCTACAGACAATGAAGGGCAAATAATAATTGCAGATGTTTACCCTGTCTGAACTTCACTGCTGTATTCCCTTTTTCCCAATCAGGCAAGAGTCCTCTAAATTGTGTTCACATTGTGCACAACACAAACGTGAAGTGGATTATTATGTGCCAGAACTTTAAATTCATCAAGACTAGAAGGATGTGTTTCCCTCATTAACAGTCGCATGCTAATAAGGTAGGTACCTAGAGAGTGGTTAGAGCTTGTATTTTCAACAGACCTGGCATTTTCATAATGAGAACCGATACTGTGGCTGCACTTGTGGTGACAGTGTTACAGGACGTGTTCCTGTTGATGCTACAAAATAAGAGACCTTATTCTTTTTCTCTGGTTGAGGTTTCAAGTTCTATTCCGCTTTCTCCTTTCGATTTAGTTTTTTTCTCGCTATAATGAGGGGATTGAGAATAGCTACTTTGTAGCGGCAAGCCAAAAATGTGAAATGTCCTTTGAAATCTGCACCTTAATTTTTCTGAACAGAATTCCAGAACAACGTCGTACCTGCGCTACATCCATAACGTAGTTTCCGTTGAAAATTCCTACTTCCTACCAAAGCCCTGGTGAGTAATCCGACACATCCACGTCAAGCATGGTTCCCACTGCTCACAGAACTGTGCCAATTTGAATAACACTCAAAAAGAATTATTAGGTCATTCAAGCTCATATTATCCTGTTTAGTCGCTGGATTTCTGCCTTTTTCACAGCGGGAGTTTGAGTCTGCTGCTTTAGAATTCGGTGAACTACGAGGCAAGGAAGGGAATCTGCTAGTGCTGGAGATGAGTGAATTTCGCAAATCTTTCTTTGCACAGTAGGCATTTCTGGAATCTGATAACTGACGCTCGGTTAGAGAAAGGTTTGTGCTACATATTGCCAAGCTGAAAATTCCTCCATGATCTCTTCACATCTGCAAAGAGTTCGACAATCAAAATCAAGGCGCCCTTCACAGTGTGGCAAAATGGCGCAATTCTCACAGCAAGCTCAGAACCTACCATGAAATTCTACCAATTGGTGCCCACGAACGATTGATGTTTCCAGTCACTGTGGAAGGAATCTCACTTCGATCCGCCTTAACTCCGGAGAAAAAATGGCATGGTTTGCAGCTGCGGGTTATCGAGCTTGATGCCTGTGCTTGAGACCGCCCGGAAGTAATATGGAGGAAGAAGGTACCAGAGAGAATGAGAATGGCCTTCAAATTACTTTACCGAACATTGGTTAGCCTACTGAAGCGTTATCGTAAAATTATTATTCATTCAAGTACTGTCAGCGGATTTGCCTTTTTGAAGGGTTCGTTCCGAAATTAATTGCATTTTCGAAACAAGGCGGCAGAATAGGCTTCACTTTTAGGAATGTTAGCGGGACCATGCGCTTTAAAATGAAACATGGATATGAGCGAAATTTACTCGCTAATCACTCATTGCAAGCGTTAAAAAAATTTCTATGCAAAAACAGCAGAAACTTATGTAACAACCTAATATAATATTATTGTCACTCAGTAATGAAACCAGTGAAACCCGGGTCATATTGGAAGATTTGATTGATTCGCTCAACGCTTCAGTATTTGATTGAGTACTCAAAGATTGCTTTGAATAGATAGGTATTTTGAATATCAGAAAGTCAGGAAGATCGCAAAGTCAAATGTTAAAAAGGGAAGCCAAAGGTATCCAGGAATGAAATCACTATCCACTTAGCGTTTGATTAATGCGATTCCAATCTTTGCAACATCTACAACATACATATGTGGGGCTGAGAGCTCTGTACGTGTGCTGACCTTTGATGAATTGAATCAGATCTGTAGATTAGATCATCTTATTGTGCGAATCCTTACTTCCCCACTTGACAGCTAACTTCCAGCTAATGAGAAACTTTAGTATAGGTACAGTAAGCTTCATTGGGACATATAAGTTTATCTAGTATCTGTTTATAAGGTGGTTGAATACTGAGATGAAACCAAACTGTGAGATCACCCTTTCTGATGCACGTTTTTTTAAAGCTCCTTTATCATATTTGAAAAAAAAAACATATTTTGTGAGCTGAGATAACTGTTCGAAACATTGCTCCGTTTCACACTGCCATTATCAATGCTTGATCCATAAGGGACTTGTTTTGTTCTGCGGATACTGAATTTTCGAGAATAATTTAGGAGGATGTCATTAGATTTGAATGATTTCACTGGAAAACATAAGCAAATCACTCTAATACCAAGTAAGAGCTATTAAGCCGTAGTTACTCCAATCGGAAACTTGTAGTGCAGAGGCAAATTTTCACGAGGCATGTCTATTCAGCTCGGAACTTCCTAATTTCTGGCATCTTATCCAGAGCCGTGAGTACCCAACAGGGCTACTGTTACGTGTTTCACGGATATTCTATGTATTAAGTTGTTACAAAATCGATGTCGGATTTTGACAGTTGATTTTGAATTGTCGTAACTCGGCTAAAACTGAACTGTTATTGCCGATTTAGGGCCATTTTGAATTGTGAACGGTTCGATGCCAAGCTTTTTGGACCCAGCAAAACCGACGGGACCGGTTTTTGGTGACGCATTTTCGCGGTTTAATCTCTCTCTTAAGGATGGATTCAACCGCCTGAATTTCTGGTTATCTTCAGGGGAACTGTCTGCTAAGTAAGGTATATAGGGAAGAATCTTGATCTCTGCTTTCCTTTTTTTCCAGAACGTCGGAATCGCAAAATGTGGTCTTGTGCAGTTATGAAATACTAGAGGATGAATCGAGGAAAATCCACTTGAGCAAATTTGCCACCATGCTCATTGCTCCCACGGTGCCATAAATAGCGAAATTATGAATTCTAAGGCCACCTCCGAGTTAATGAGCAGATTCTTTGATGATAGCTTCCACCAGTGCTTTCACAATCGCCTTGACGTCATCGAATTTTAGTCGACAACTCTGAGATCCATATCTCCAGAGCTGATCCGTTAGGGGCAATATTGGGTTCTGGTTTTATGGAGCACTTCCTCCTATATAGGTTGATAGCATTCCATCCCCAAGCTGTTGTCTTGTTACCGAGTTCGAGTCCACGATACCGTTTGATACGAATTTTAGCGAACTACCCCACTTGGATTCACCTTCGAGAAAGCCAAAAAAAGTAGATAAACCGGAATGAGAATGAAAGGCCAGAGAGACGAAGGAATTGGCTTCTGAACAGGTACAAATTACGGTTGAAACATCACTTTTCATCCAAAGGAATTATATCAAAGTTCGCGGTTCGAAAATCCGACATCGATTTTGCAACAACCTACACAATATATTGAAAATGCGAATTTCATTGCAAAACCAATTATACTGAACCATTACTCCATAAACGGATGGTTAAATCCTTTATGCTTCACATTTTTCCGTTTCTACCATTTCGTAGTTTGTCCTTTCAGCTGCTGAGCAAGCCGAAAGAGATGTCACTGTTTGCAACTCGTTACACTACTTAGCTTAATATCTCTGTAAAAAACTTAACATTTGTATGGAAAGCTTTGTCATGCTCCAAGAAACTGTTTGCCAGAATGGCTTCCATCCGAGAGATGTTGGTTTGGAGAGGAAACACCAGTTTTTGGTGACTTATTGGTATTTAGTAATGAGTTCTGGAAATATCCATCACTCTCGGATGGAATAATCAGTTAACTTGATTGCACTTCATACATCCAGATCCGATTTATAGCACATTATGACTTGAGCTGCGAAATAACTATGAACTGTTAACATCGTATAACTCTTCTTGGAAGAATCGAATAGCAACTACACATCTTGTCATCCGGAAAAGCATAAAAATGCCCTTTTTATTTCGGATTCATATGCCGTAGTGACAGCTCAACAAGGGGCATAGCCTTGTCAAACAATATTGTACATAACCATTTCCTCCTGAGTTTCCCCATCAACGAGGCCCCTCGTGGCGTCATGTACGTGCACGATCTTGGCTTCCAGATTTTTCTTCATTCCATCCCTTCATTAGATGAAGGAAGTGAATGTGAACTAAGATGCGGTCAATGATATAGCCTTTCGTCAATAATATAGCCGTTAAGATGCACTGTTTTGAAACTACTTCAAGGTTACCCTGGTTTTACACTCCCCTCGTGGCGTCATGTACGTGCACGATCTTGGCTTCCAGATTTTTCTTCATTCCATCCCTTCATTAGATGAAGGAAGTGAATGTGAACTAAGATGCGGTCAATGATATAGCCTTTCGTCAATAATATAGCCGTTAAGATGCACTGTTTTGAAACTACTTCAAGGTTACCCTGGTTTTACACTATCTTGAAAGAGCCACTGCTCGGATGTAATCATTCCTTTATTGTTAAATACATGACGAAAAGGCTCAATGCTACCAAGCGCTACGGTGGTTTCAAGCCTGCAAGAGCTTGCTGAATCCTGCAACCTGTTTGATGAAATGTATGTCAATTTAGGTATTAATTCTCACTCTAGATTTGATAGGTAGGCGATCAGTTCTCCGAGGATGTCGCTACTGTCCACATATTTCATGACTGTCGTCATGGAATGTTTCATTAAAAAATAAACAAATTAGACCTTATCCGTTTGCTGATCTGTCCACAATACAACCGCGTCCTTACGTAATTAAGCATCTGTTTTGTTGGAACTTTTTTTTGAGAAACTCTCTCAGACTACACTCCCTGCACTATAGGACTGACCATATTTGGAGGTGCTGAGCGAAAATAATCAAGGACTATGTTTGATTGCACTGAAACTAAAGCAGAAATGCAGGCGAAGTTGTTCACCGCCATGGTTTGTCATGAACGGCGACAAAGACTTCTGTACTGCAATGTATATGCATATACAGAGAGTCTTTACAGCTTACTAAGAAAAACCAGTTGATATTCTAATCTGACTTGAGATCAAGGAATGTATGAAGGAGAAGTGATTTCAGTAACGCAGCAGTCAAATCAAATGTCCTAAAATTCTACACTAACCAGTTTCGGGGCTTGAACTAGACCGGAAGTGCGGCTTTCCTTGGCGCCCCCGGGTCATAGACCCTTTCATCAGTAGTTCCCAAGGAAGCTTCAAAAGTGCTTAAGGCTTAATGCTATACTAAGCAATATGAGAGTGATAGAATGCGAGGTACATGACGTAGTAATACAAATTCACAAAGGCCATCCATGCTGTATTTCGTGGATTATCGGACACTTACCACTTGCGTGCGTCAGGGCGCAGTAAGACAGTATACATATGGAGGGCCGGTGTTGCAGATTTTTGTTCAGGATAGATACATAGCTCTGCTTTGAGCTGAGTTAATTAATAAGACACTAAAGCACGTCAGTACACCTGCTGAACCACGTCTAGCTGTTTAATCCCAAGTTTAAAAGGAGGAGGGGGGACGGCCTGACGCTACGCGTTGCAGGTGGTATGTTTCTGCACATGTTATTTCGTGGAAAGAGGGCCCTGTCTTCCTTGAAACTGGAACCCTTTAATAATCAGACAGTAAATAATATATGTACAGTACTGGCCAAAAAGATATCACCTTTAGAACTTTTGTTCATAACTTCCCTCTAAGTGAAGCTTGAGATCTCTAATTTTGGGAGTTACTGCGAGAACTCATTACTAATGAGTTGAGCTCCCAAGCTCCTTACCATACCTGCAAGTTTTTGTAAGAAAATTTTTTTACCCAAAAAGCCAAAACTCTTGATTTCGCACCACTTACACTCAACTGCTGTGTGACCTCCACCAGTGGAGTACTTACCAAAATCGAATCTTTATCAGCGAATGGAGTCATATCCAACTGATTTCCAGTCGGCTGGGGCCGAATCCTGAAATCTCTGGAGCTCAGATGACGTCACCTTGGAATTGACCTCCTTCGGCAGTTTTAGCCATTCTGGACCGCAACTACGGCCCTGTTTTGAGCTGAATCTTGTTCTGCTAGATGCTCTTGCTCAAGCACAAAGAGAGCGCTAGCACTGGGGCTCGCAGGATGCTCAACCTTTCCAGATATCCAAGCCGGACATTCGGTCGCCTTTGGCGCACATGGCAGGCTTCAAGCTTTGCATTTTTATTTCGGGCAAGAATGGAACTATGATAGGGGGATTTTTATATGAAAGGATGCGTATAATTTTCTAGAATACGGCATGGAAATATAGCACCCATCAAGTGTCGAATCAGGCAAGGTATGGCACGCAAAAATGTCCTGGTCTTCAGCATATGTCAGAGGAGTAAGACATAGTGTTCTATTTCTACGAAAGTGGTCAGAGTAGGCGTAAAATCGGTCGGACGGCTCAAAAAATACTCTAATATGCTTATGCTTCTCATGCTAAGGGATGAATCTTAAGAAAAGAGCACGCAGGCTCACAGCCCCTCACAGGTTGTTGCTGGTGCTCATTTTGAGCCCTCGTAGCTCATCAATTTCAGATAGCTTCAGATGTCAGCGTCTACCCAGACATTCTAGCAACCATGTCGGTTCTCCAGAAGCAACTAGGCACTGTGAACTTACCTTTCTCCATCGAAATAAAAATGCAAAACTTGAAACTCGTAAGGTGCCCCAGTGGTGACCTTATGTCCGGCTAGGGTATCTGGATTGGCTAGGCATCCAGCGAGCACCAGTAAAAGCACCCTCTTTCTACTCAACCTGGAGCATCATGTAGAACGAGATCCACCTCAAAATAGGGCCGTAATTGAGATCCAGAATGGCTGAAACTACTGAAAAAGGTCAGTTACATGGTGATGTCAACTGGGCTCCGTAATCGTCGGGATTCCTTCTCAACATGCCTAAATTACGTTGGATATGAATTCATTTGCTGGGAAAAGCTCGATTATGGTGGAAATTGCACTGCTGGAAGTCGCACAGTAGTTGAATGTGAGCAATGCAAAACCGAGGATTTTGACCTCCTTGAGAAAAAAAATTTATTACAAAAATTTGCAAGTGCAGTGAGGATGTTAGTAGCTCTACTTATCAGCAATGAGTAGTAACATTACCTGCCAGAATTAGAAATTTCAAGCTTCACTCCGAATGAAGTTATGAACAAAAGTTCAAAAGGTGATATCTTTTTGGCCAGTACTGTATATACATACATATATACGCATACAAACAAGGCAATAAACGCACTGGATAGGCATCATCACAAACGCGCATCCATGCAAGACGCATGAAACAGTATCATAAATTTCTATGCATGTTAGGAACCTCTCCATATCTTTGCCTCCTATCGTTCGTGCTCAGTAGCTTTCTTCGATTTTCATTCCTTAGAGAATTTCTGTTCGGAGAGACTGGTTTATCGTTTTTTGTTATACCACGACACGACAAACAGTTTCCCAATAAATTTCATCAGTATTTCAGCGACCTCATTCATCCGCTGCCAATCCACTTCATCCTATTATTCAGATGAAATCTGGCCTTGGAACCTTAGTGTTCTTCTTTATGGCTGCAGCTGTTGTGAGCCGATTGTTTGATGGGTCACCCAGACAGGTAAGGGGATGCCGCGGCTTTTCTTTTTGTGCTATATGTCGGAGTTCTTTGGTTATTCCTTGCACTGAGATATTAATGTTGTCAGATTATTCACCACTGTTTTTACAAGATTCCCACGTATAATAGAAGATGATGCTGTGTTCAGTCCTGGCGGTAAATCTTTGATAGGATTCTTCCTATTAAAGCGAATCAGAACAGTACAGAATTAGAACAGAACAGTACGCTCAAAATATGGCTTTAAAGGAAACAGTAGAGTAAAGCATTAGAGCATTAAATATGATCGCTGATGCATGAAGGACTCTTGATGAGCACCTCTAACAAAAAATGTTCTGAACCTAACTATTATATTTGGGTCGCTTTGCCTTCGGAGATGAACGGATTCCGCAAAGCGTGCTCAACGCTCGAAAAGGTCGTTTGATGTGGCACCATGTTGCGGGTGCAGTCGTTCATGATTCTCTCAGGGAAAAATACTGAAGTAAGAAAATGAGTAACATTCGGGCTGGTTGCCTCAGTTCAACAAAATAAAAAAGTCATAAGTTCATGGAAGAAAGAAATTCTCGAAAGCATCATAAGTGCTTATCTGAATTGAACAGGCTAGAAATTATTGAAGTAAAAAAGAGAAAGTGTCAGAAAAGGGACGAATGGCCAGCTCAAGGGTGTCCACGCGGTTTACAGGGGTATTTGCCTGCACATCTTTTTAAAATGATAAATTTTATTCGTTCCATATTGCCAAGCCTTGGAACCTAAACGTAAAAAATTGGCATTCAGAGCGTTTCTCGTCGAAGTCTCACAAATCGAGTTAGGGAAGATGACTACCGGCAACCCATACAAGGTGGGCTGTGCTTTTATGGTGTTTTCCGACTACATATTTCTTTTAGTTGGTAATTCGTCGTTGCACCAGAGTGATTATTTCGCTTTACGCTCGTTTCCGTATCCAACATTTTCTTTACATCTTCGTACTGAAGCTGGCTTCCAATTGAAATGTCCTTTCCAGAATGTCCTAATGTGAAGGGCCAAGTGTGGAAATTTTGCCCGACAGCAGATGAGAATGGTGTTTGGAAGTGTATCAGGTAATCGTATCTCGATTTGTTCTTGATCGCGGCATCGCCATTATCGAAATCTGAACCCACAAATTTCATTTATTTATTTATGTATTCATTTATTTATTTATTCACCTATTTATTTGTCATGTTATTCAAGACAGACCTTATAAAGCAATGATACAACAACGGTAACACCTGAACAATCTTGTTCAAAACGCTTAGATATTTCAGTAGATGAAAATGATCGAAACCAGGAGGAATCATCGTGAACTGTCTTTGTTGGATCTACGTAATTCCAAAATAGTGGTCAGCATGCTGCTTAGATGGTAATAAGTTTCCTAACAAAAATCAGCCTGAATTGATCCACAGTGTGAGATTTGTAAATGGAGAAGTACACTTATCGTTGCCCATTATTTGGTAGTGAACTATGGTTACCATTTTAAGGTGTCCTCGATACAAAAGGAAGGATCTCAGACTACTGAATGCGAAAGAAACAACGAGGATTTCAAATAGGCCAATTTAATAGTTCTTACCTAAAGAAGCATAGAAAACTTTAAATTTTCAACGAACCTATGTACTTCCCTTTGGCATACCATTCATTCAAGCTGCTGCTTCTCTTGGTTCACCTACTATAACTCTCAAATTCAGTTTTCATTGTGAAGCTGCGCCCGTTTCTCATCCCATTTGTACTATTGAAATTAGGAATGTTCACCAAGATCTTCGTAGATTTTGTTCCTAACTGTCACAGTATGTGTTCTATTGGAAAAGCCTAGAAACAACGGCACTTCTACATATTTTTTGAGATTCACAACAAACTAACGCTCTTCTGCAAAAATTGTCCTAAATTCAAAGTCTTCCACACGTTGTTTCCTTGGGGTCTAGAAGAAGTTAATATTGGATTCTGAAGTAATTATCTCCTGATTGCCCAGTATGAATGTTTGATGCAACATAGAGCGCTTACTGAAATAACATCTGCGTTAGGAGTGCTTAATTTTGCTGCGCTGCTCGTTTTAGAGACTCACCCTTTTTCCGCGAATATTCGCCGATGGAAATAACTACAAACGTCAAGGCCCACAAGTTATGCCTAATCATTGTGCCAACCTGAACAGCAACATAACTGTGAAGTCGCATCACGTTAAAGAGCACATCTTCGCCGAACATATTTTGCCCATACTGTGACGCACGACTTTGTCTGTCCAAGAAACGACGAAAATAGAAGAGTGCCCGCTTGACGAATGAGACATGCTCCACGTTCTAGGGCAGCCTTACTCTTTTCGTAAGCTAAATCCATAAATATTCAAAGAGTACTACATATCATCAGTGGCAGGATAACGCTCTCGGAATGGCCTTCGGACCTGTATGATGCAGTTCATACATATTTAAAATCAGCTCTGGCATATACAGCGGCGTTATATCCGCTCCTGTCAGAGATATGCTTTCCTAATGAGCTCGGTGCCTAGCAGAAAGGCATCGAAAACATTGGTCGCTTCTCACCCCAGATCAATTATTACCGGTAATTTCCTACTTGAAGCGGAATATCAGGAGATGAGTCAAGATCAGCATTATCCTGTCTGACGGGTTTGAGTTCTGATGTTGTTTTTACCCAGGCCCAGTTGTAGTTCCATCACAATTGGCTTGATTTCTTTTTTAATTTCTTCGCTTTGAATATCTGTTTCTGTTACTAATATCAGTATTACGGCAGACTTTATATGTGTATCAAATAAATAATAAATAAATAAACTTATCTTAGCTGACTTGTTCATTCCCATGCGTCTGAAGAGTTCGCTTTTTTTCCACGGGGGGGGGGGGGGCGTGGGGAATA
>JARK01001341.1:750685-776246 GCA_000688135.1 Ancylostoma ceylanicum | reverse complement strand
GGGGGGGGGGGGTGGCAATTGCCCTATGCAGCATTTCATTGGATTGAAGCTGTCTTCGTTCTGAATTTTCTCTATAAAATTTCGCTTGTCCCGCATAGGTACAGTTGAGGCTATACTACATATAAATTCTTATGGAAGATCTTCTTTTAGAAGTGACTAAGGTGCTCATGTGATGGAAAGTTTGAATGTTTGTTCCCGTAGAATCCGATTTAATTTGTCTGACGGATTTTTTTTTCAATGTGCAAATCCACAACAAACTACTAACATCCTCTGGATAATCATTGTCTCATGATTGAGCTTTTCTTGAAATTGCATTTTTTTAAGAATATGAGAACTGTGATTGTAATCTCAATACTTTAGCTCTCATTCCTAATCTACTAAGTGAATTTAGCATTCGGCCCATTTTTTGAGACATGCAATTGTCACCTTTTTACGTACTGCATTTTGTCAGCTTTGGAAGGTCATTCATTTGATAAGGTTTCGCTCGTTAGCACAAGTTTTATCCTTCTATCCCATTGTAAAAGTGTAGGCTGAAACCGTAGATAATCTTGTTAGTGAACGCCTCACATCGATATCTGCTAGAAAAGATCTCCTCTTGGATGATTTCGATATCAATTTTGTGGTTGTGATAGCACTTAAATAGTGCATCATGTTCCGGAAAAGCTCTCCGAGTTGCCGTAAACGCTTCCCATCAGAGGATGCAATAAATCGTCGGATGGTTCTGTAAATAAAAACAATTTCAAAAAACTGAAACAAATAATAGTCAATAAGCTCCCTGTAGGTTCTACTCGATGCTTGGCATATTGTTTACTATGTGTGGGGAGAAGCGATTCCTCTAGTACTGCTCAAGATAACCAAGGTGTGATGGCGGTGATAACCATGTAGGGTAAGCATCACTCTCGAAAGGTGAAACTATCAGGTAATACCGTAATAAATGGTTTAAATTTTCATGCATACCCAGGCGGGTATAAGCCCACTTTCGACTACCCAAAAGTCTCGCTTCCTCGGTGCTCGCACGAGAAGCTGCGAATCGCAAAGGTTATAACAGCCGTGCCTAAAAAGATAACATCAGAAATCCCGGTATTCTCATGACTTGTTGAAATTATTGCGCACTTGTTGTCTACATCTTCGCAGCACAACTGTCGGGACACACGTAGAAGATATCTGTAGGCTCAGGGACGGAACCTTCGCTCACAACATTTAGGAGATTGATTGATGTACGAAATGAGATGCTTTCGCTAATGCACACATCCTACGTACCTGGTTGCCACTGACTGCCTCTGTATGTATGTACATCAGCCTCCAAATATTGAAAAATAAAGTGCAAAAGTGTTGGAATGTCATCAAAATCTTGCGCAGACTGTACGTGCGATTTTCTGAGTTCTTTTATGGATGCATGTTCTTGTAGCTAGTCGCTTATCCTTCAGGATTTTCCAGAGCTTTTGCATCACTCAGCTTCATCTGAATAAGAGCTTTGTTCTGAGAGGTTTTGTACATGCGATCAATTCAGACTTTGTAGGGGCGAACAGCTTCGCCATCGCCTCGTCACCGGCTCACAGTAGTCATCGGTGAGAGGTCCTGTAAACAGCATTCGCGTCGCTGAATTGCACATGTGATTACATCGATGCGAAACATGAGCTGTGCAACTCACACAAACTCAAACATCGGCTGGAGACTCAAGCCACATGAGTGAGCAAGCGAAGGAGCAGAAGATCGTGTTCTATGCGTGATATTCCCAGAAAATTCTAGGGAACATCACTCGAGCCTTGGATTGGCGTTGTTTTCAGACACACATACATCACTCCTGTTGATTTACCTAATTGATTATGCATGAATCCTCTTTGGATTTGCTGATAAAGTGACGAATCACTTCCTGGAGATTAGCAGAGAATATGATTAGAATGACAGCATGAGAAATCGTAATGTTTGGTGACCGAAACGAGATGCAGAGATCTTGGAAAAGCGCCATTGCAGAAGACCCACGCTGAGGTTGAGGTTATGAATTAATCAAGCTCTTTTCAAGCATTTTGAAACATTTAGCTGGTTCGTCGCCTTCTGAAGTGTTTAATTTGAATGGATCTGCTTCTGGACCCGTGGGATTGCCATGACCCGCTCGAGCGGATAACCAAAGCAGTGGCGAGAAATAGTGCGATTGAACAAACTGAACTAATTTATCCTACTCTCATGAAAAGGGAGCTCTCTCACCTGTTACGATTAGAACGTACCCAAAAAATTTTGACGATATAAACGTTTTCTTATTGGCATTGGAAAGTTTAGATATATCGTCATTCAGAAACAACGATAATGATGAAAGAATAACAAATGCCTTGGAATGATGGAGTCTGTAATAAAGTCTATGTGCGCGAGCAACATTTAAAAGCACTAACAAGTATGCTGCTATACTATATATTAAAGTAATTTCGCCGCGAGTGAAATGTAGTAGCACTGTCAGTACGAGTCCGTCCTGCAATAACACTGTCTGAGCTACTCATTCCATAGGTTTGCTTGTAGATTTTGAAGTGCGTTTGGATTGTGTGCTTGATACAATGCAGTAGTCGCAATCATATGGATTAGCACCAAGTGCTCTAATTAAAAGTGAATTTCTCGCTTATCCGTCTCAGGATTACCACTCGTTGTATTTGAGGAACTCATTTTGAGAAAAACCTCACATACATAATTATTCTAGAATAAATTTCTCGCAAGTTTCTATTACTATGACACAGCTGCCTAACCATTTCTGGGCGACTATTCTTGGCAAAATTCTTTCAGGTCGATTTCACGGAGCTTCACTTCTGTAGGGATTTAACGATGCTTGCACTCATCAAGGATTCCGACACATCTCTGAAATTTATTTCTTCTTTGCTTAATCAACTTCATTATCTTAGTACATATTTCGGAGTCATCCCACGCAGTCTACATATTCATTTTGAACTGCAGCCAACTAATGAGCGAACCTTATCCACGCTGAGATGGAACTCACTCCTGAAACTCGGAACTCCCATACGGACAGGGAATTTTCACGAGTGTGATTCAATTAATGTGGATGGTGATTAACAAACTGAACCATGGATCAGCTTTTTCTCGTCTTTCCCTAAGGACCGCAGCCGCATTCTCTAATTGCACACTGTTATGGGATATCCAAAGCTTATCAATTACAATTGCCGCAAACGGATGAACTATATCGTTTTACAGCGCCTCTTGAGCTCTGGGGTGGAAAACAATATAATCTCTTGACGATGCTCTCATGATGCTAATAGGGAAGAAAAAGCAGTTGTTTGCACAGTTGTGCGATCAAGAATTATTTGATTTATGCAAGGAGGATTGTGAACCCTATGGGATGAAAATCCGTTTTGTTTCTAAGTTTATTGAAAATGACAATTCCAGAGGGGTGGAAAATGAGGGGGATGATTGGGGGAGCTAGAAGAAAGCTGATTTCGGTACCCGCAAGCTATGATAACCTTTGTACATACATTGGGAGACGTATCAGCCACCGTGGCTTGCATTACTTAGGGACATGATTGGAGCCTTCAGTCAAATTGAAAGGAGGAAACGTGAGAAGCACCAGATTCCGTACAAGTTCGGATTTGTTTGCTTTACACTTACCCATGATATGCAGCACTCATCCGCTCTTCGTCACCGTTGCCAGCAGCATACTCTGGGATTCACCATCACGCTTTGGGTTAACCGAGTGGACCTTATGAGCGTGGGAGCCACATTGGTGGACATGTCAAGATCGTGCAGAAAAACAAACTTCCTTTTGCATGTGCTAGCCAATTCATCGTTCATCTCATTCACTCCATGTGTATTATATTAGATTGTATGTATTACATTATATTGTATTCGTACATGTTGTGCATGGATTTGTTCTGCTATCTGGAGGACGTGTTTCAAGCAATATTTTTCCAGCGACCTATGCGCCAATGGGCGTCCAGACAATTATCATCTGCGTTGGGCCCTTACCTCTTTTTGAAATTAGAAAAAAACAAAGAGGCCTGGTTTGTAAGGAGACCACATTCACTCTGACGCTTTAGTGGCCACCATAGACTGAAGGTGGACTGCTACTTCCTGGAAGTGAGAGGATCCATCGGATCTCTATACGTCGATCAACTGCGGAAATATGCGCGCAGGAAGTAGGATTCATTTCTGGTGTGGAAATAGTTGGGGGAGGAACGTGGGGGGTGGGGGGTGCGTGGAAGCGTTATACCTCTGAAGGGCGGCCCGTCTGCCTTCCGCGATTGGCAGTTCATCAAATTGGCCAAAAGTGAAGCTCGGCCCCATACATCACCCTGGTTGTGGAGACCCTTAGTAAAATCAGAGAATGATCGCGTGAAAGTGAATGAAAGACGTAGAAGCAGACAGTATGAGCTAATGCTCAACTGTCGTCGCTTCCGAAAAATAACCAAAACAATGCCCACGTTAAATCCTGTTAAATCCTTGATGTTGAATCATAATGACAATACAACTCTCAAACTGATACAATCACCGTTTATTAAGAAGTCTCGCAACACGTAGCAATTGTGAGATTCCCTCGGTCGTTCTCATTGTTCTCAACAGATTCCAAGCGAGAAAAGGAACAAAACACAAAAAAAAGAAAACATGGAGGAAAACAGAAGAAAATCATGATGGTCACACAACAATGAATGTTCTATTCAAGAACAAGAGATCAAGATTGGAGAAAGGAAACTCTAAAAGATACAATAATAAATATGCCCGGCACTGAACAAATGTCGAACAGAACGCAACAAAAGCGATTCGTTCGCGTCCTCACAGATCACTCAAAACGTCAACAAGGTGATGATCCTAAGACAGAGTGTTTGAGTAGGGTTGGTGGGTGAAAACTGCACTACCCAAGCTACTTTCCATAAGGACATTGCAGATGAGGCCTCATTGGTCGAAAGTTTTTGGTGGAATCAATCGATAAATCGAGTGCTACATGCGTAGGACTCAATTCGATACGAGTCTAGCTGCTCTGGAGTTGGTGCTTCGAGCCGAAAGTGTATCGTAGCATCGGCGTCAGACTCCACATTCATCTGACCTATGGAGCAGAAGACGTCATAGCGCAACGTTGAGAGGCCTACAATAACGGTCATGTAGCAGGTGTTTCAACGCGCTCTTCACAGTTGTTCATAATGTGTTGAGATGAAAATGCTGGAGAACCACAGTACCCATACTGTTTCTCATTGTTAGCCTGCTTTCAGAAAGCTTTCTAAGCTTCACTGGTTTCCTTCACGGAGGTATTAAACGGAACACATCTTTTGAGGCAGTGATTAGACGGCAATTTTCGCTATCCTCCTCACCTCCTGATCCATGGCAGACTTTTTTGCTTTGCAATGCGAAGTCGCCAAGGCGCAATCCTTGATCGAATCGAACGCACTGAAAATGGAGTTCTTCTAATCCTGAGCAAAGCATCATCTCGGGAAACAAACTGTGATCGTGCAAAAGTAGACGATACTTTGATGTAAGCAGGTATCAAATTCTATGCCTCATGAGGCTTAGACGCATGTACAGAGTGACAACAAATTTTTTGGCCAAAAATTTGCTGCAACTATTTCTTGCAATTTGTCTCTGAAAGCCATGACTTTGTTTTTGTGTTCACTACCGTTAGAGAATGGGAGCTCTCTTCTCTAGAGAACCGTTCGTGAACTAATTTCGTGAGCAGGAAAAGGCTATTTGCTTGCATCACCTCTATATAATGCCACTAAAATCGCAATGAAAAAAGGGGGCAGACCGAAATCCTAAAAGATACGTTATTTCTTAGGCTCAAGCACATCTGGTAATAATAAAATGGACACTTGGCAGGAGTTTTCCGTAAAGTTTCTCAAGGAAAAAACACAAGGTTGGTCGAGATCCCCATTTCCTTACTTCGTCGCATCCATCATATTTGCTGTATGACTAGCATACTCCCTGAAAATGAGACCTCTGGATCTCTGGTATGCAGGTCAGAGAGCGCAGGACTAGAACTAACTTCTCCTCAGATAACAATTTTCTCACAATAGACCTATGAGAAAAATGAGATCATAGCACGACCAACTTGCGACTTTCATACGTTGCAACCGCCGAAGTTTTTTCTGCCTCAACTCTCCATAGAATCAAGGTGTAATATCCGAAATATAAAATTGCTTTTCAAAGCACATGACTTCTGCATGACTCTGGTAGATTTTCTACTCATTGTCTTACTTAGTCCTAGTTTTATGATTTATTATACATGGCTAAAAACTTTGTTGTCTCCCTGTAAGCAGCAAATTCTATGCTGAGCTGGGCTATCCGTGCCATAGAGCACAATCACCTACCAATTCGTAATTGTACAAATGAATACCTACCACGTCGGAGCCGTCAATCCTGTCAATGACTGCCCGGGCCCTTCCGGGTAAGACCAAAGCGCACTCCTTTTCCGCACTGTACTTCATTGTCAGCGGAATACCCGCAACGTCAAATGGTACGGAATCTCCGCATTCTTAAAGTTAACGTTGATCTTGCAGTTCATTTACACCATCGTAGAAATGGGAACTTACCGAAATGTGTGCTGTAGTAGGATACTCCAATGTGTGTGCCACTAGGCAGATTTCTCGCGTGAATCGCGTATTCGCTGTCTATACCAGTGAACACAGCGGCTCCAACTCGGTCCAAGCAGGGGAATGACGGTTGCTTGGTTTCGGCAGACACTATCTAAATGTGAGGCGCTCAATCTAGAACCCCGGCGAATTCATAGACTCTTTCTGGATGTTAGCGAATTCCTTAGTCACGCACCATCAAATCATTCAGATGATGTCGACACTTGAATTCTTTGCCGGAGACGGTTATTTGAACAGCTGATTTTGCAGGCACTTCAACGTTGAAGGTGCATGTTTCATGTTTCGGGACGCGATAGCTACCTTCCGAACTTATCCGTGATCCACAGTCTAAAAGGTTTTCCATGAGAATTGCTGTCGAAAGTAAGGGTGAAAATTTAGCGAAATGTGTGTGCTCACCGATCGTCTGATGTCGTGTGTAGAAGGACAGCGCCTAAAATGCAAATCGAATAGAAAATACAGGAACACTGCGAGTATCGTGCACATAAACATAATAAACATAAAGGACTGCGATTTTAAGGTATTTCTACGCTTTTCCATTTTTTCTCAGAAATTCCATTGTGTTTCCAAGAAAAAAACCACGAAAATTGTGCGAAAAGTGACTCATACCTGAGCAAATGGAATGTAGAAGACGAAAATCGAAGCAACAACATTCACCATAAGGAGCTGAAAGAACGCATGAAGAAACATGCTCCAAGAGGTTTATTACGCGAAGGCGATCCTCAAACACGGCAACAAAAAGGGCAATGCAATTAGGCACAAGAACGTCATTGGAAGCTGTGATTTTTAAAAGTAACCAACAGCGAATAATAGCAGGTTGCGATACAGACAAAAGAAACGTCTCGACTCAGACAGTCTCTCATGATAACAAGACAAAAAGTGTAGCCGAGATTTAGATGACGATTACTCGGCTCGGATTAAATGATTAGTGTCATCGAGATTTGAGGATGATGATGAATAGTGACGAGGCCGTTACTATAACTATATCGTCGATTAGGAAAATGGGGTGAGTGGACGTAGGAGGCGTAAATTTCATGAATCAGCATCGTCGGTACCCGGCTACAAATAGACTGCTACAATTTGTGAATTGAAAGGATTGACCGGATGTAGGCGAAGAACGTGCAAAAGTGGAAGCGGAGAACAGGTCTTGTTTTGAGGTTTGCTTAGTTTGCTCGTCCACTGACGTTTCAGACCAATACAATGAGTCAAATAAAGTATTTTCGACTTCATGATTCCATGAACCCGTCAAAAGTAAGCAAAAATTGTCAAGGTTTTGCAACCTAGAACTTCACCTAACACCACAATGTTTTGCTCTGGTGACATTTTGAAAGAAGCTCCTACGCAACAGTTATCCAGAATCATCCATAAGCATCTTTGTCTGTGCAAGGTTGATATGGCTAAAATGCAAGTGCTTGCCCCGTCCTATGATACGGCGCTCAGTCTCGGCAGTGTGGTCGACGCTGGACCCGGATCCAATTTCACAACGTGATCATTAGCATGAAATTAAAATAGCTACGTCGTTCGAAGCGGGAAATAAGCGTTAGTTTGTTCTTCAGAGTGGCAAAAGTGACAGGTTCCTTCTGGGAAAGGGAAACTTGCAACCTATGCACTGTTAGAGCAAAGGCTTTGCTTGTTGCTTTCACAGTGTGCAGTAGGTAACTGTTATGGAACAATACTTGGAGCTCATTAAATGGTACTTCTTATCGAGTTCGCATTTACCGGGCACTTTAGCTGAACATTTCGCCCACAAAGATAAAAACATATCCCGCTGAGACAGATTCCAGGAAAAAGATGTAGCGTCACTTTAGGAACAAAATTCGATTATTGTAATACCACGTAATGAGAAGTTTTCAACACGTTCATGACACTAACTACGCAGTAAGTACAACTGATTTTTTGCGAAATGTGTCCATAAAGCCAAACACAATGTCAATTACTCGTTTGCTGACTAGTGCTATGTATTCTTTAGCGGACTGTTATCCAAGCATCAAATTTGAGAAGGACTCACTCAACGGAATAAGCCCGACCTCGAGGAAGGCGGGGAGTGAAGTGCTGACTCCGACTGTTATTTATACCATGTCTCTACACTTCGATTCCTTCAGAATCCGATTATGGAAACTCCTTCAGAAACCTACATCCATTTGTCCATCAAAGATTCCCGGATAAAATCCTGGATTTGATGAATAGCGCACTTGAAAAAATACGGTCGTTTGTTTGACTCTCATTTCCATATATTGAGGAAACAGTTTTAAAAGGATATTATCGCCTTAGAATGCTATGGAAACATTTGGCTTCATCCACTATATTGTATTGTATATATGTATTTGTCGAAACAAACTATCAGAAACTTTCAGGATATCATCACAAAGTCAGAAGTCTTCAATGAGGAGAGCTGCACAAAAAAGGCACTCTAAATTCACTTTATGGAGTGAGTTGCACGTTCAACTAACCCTAACTGTTCAATGTGCATGTAGATTAGTCAAGCTGACAGTAACGTTTTGTCCATGAACCAGCGAACACTTTGTGTGGGCCCACTTTCGAATCATTATTTCTACCATTTGATCCTCACTGATTCTTCGTTTTTGAGATACTGGCTGTCCACTCTCGTGTAGACATCGATACCGACATTCAGATACCGACGGGAAATTCCTAGGTATATGTATGTGCGCACAGTGCTTCAATTAGTTATTATTCCAGCCTAGGTCGTACTCCTGGTTTACGACTTCGTAAAACGAACACAGAGGAACAAACAAACACAGAACACAGATATTCAATTAATTCGAAAGAAACTGATGATCTCTCAATATGAGAGAACTATACTCCTCAATTAGCACTCGATTGCAAGGAAAGGCCTTTTCGTCACTTGAAAATAGATGCTAATTTGGAAATCGCGTACAACATGTTATGACGTAGTGACGAGTACAGCAATGAGTCACGCTATCTACAAAAAGTCTTTTTTTTTTTCAATTGCTCGGCGCAAGCGATGGACCAATCAGAGAGCAGCGAAAGTCTCAGTTTAGCAAGGCGAAGTGCTACATAATCCAGACTGCTAAGATATGACCCTCCATCGTTCGTCCAAACAAGTAAATCTCAGCAGCGGTTTAGAAATGTGAGACTAAGAAGAGCGGAGCGTCTCCCAGCTTCAGAAGAAGGACACTGCTGATACTCCTTGTGAGCTCGTTGATACTTATACGGATATACCTGGATCAACACGCCAACGTAAATCTGTACTAAGCAGAATTCAAGGAAATCAAAAACTTTGTGCTTTTTAGGCTAGTTTTTACACCGTAGGTGAATCAACAAAGTACATGTAAGAACTGTGAGAGCTACCGTTCCAATACAGTAATAAGCTTCTAGTGCGCTAAGTACGATTAGGGAGGCTAGATTGCGGGAAACATCGAGAGTATGATGCCTTGGGTGATGGATTGCTGCTTCCTCAAGATCAAATGAGGATAACGTTTCTTTTTTTTTCGTTTCTCACTCAGACTCATAACCCATCGAATTTAATCAGTTTATTCCTCATAAAAACAATGGCTGACGGAGGTTGAGTCACGAAACGTCCGGCATTATCAGCAGGCTTAATGCTGCTCAATTAGAATGTGTTCATCCAGTCACTCATACGTACCTTCCTTTGCAATTAAAAACTGACTCAGCTAATAATCGCTATTTCCATCGGAACAATTAGATGGCAAATGATATTCACCATAAATACGATGGAAATGGCTGAGATTAACAAGTAGTATGACCAACTTTGTAAAGAAACACTGTTCAAGGATAATTAAACTTTTCCAGAAACATCTGAGAGCCAAGGGAGTTGGTCTAATCATGTGTAAAAAATGTAGAGCAATGGCGTTTCCCTCGTCACTGAAGATTCTCCTTTATGATAGTGATGAGTTCTATTCATAGTAAGTATAAAACTTTTGACAAGGGCAACTATTGACAAGGTTGGTCGAATACATTCTCAGATACCTTCTCAGCTCTCGGTGTTACTAAATTATCTTACATAGGATCCTATCGAAATAATGCTCGTGGACTTCACATGATTCATCTGGGCACTGCTGATGTTCCAAAGTAAAAGTGGATAAGGAGAAGAAATTCTGAACCTACCTCCACAAATCTTACAACTAAAAATCCTAGTGTCAGTCCAACATGATTCCTAGTGTGTGGGTTTTCCCAGAGATAATATGTAGAGCTATGTTTCTCTCATGGATCACCACAACACCACAGTCGGCCGTAACATTTACCTGAGAATGTAGTGGATCCATGACTAACGCACATGAAAGGAGTCAGCTGCATTACTACAATGAAATACATCAGGTCCTTACCAGATATGACCTACTTAAGCCGCCTTAAAGGATTATTTAGGCGCTTTCGTCACCTTTGAGCGTCTCTTTTCTAAAAATGTATTAGCTAGGTGCTCACGGCTTTTCGAATTTCAATTTCTCAGAGTTCATCGTTGACTTGCTTAACGACTTATAAGAGAATCCACTATGATAAACAGATCTGCCAAGGACGGTGAGCCTATGCACTACATCTATTAGTTCTATGTATTTCAGTGAAAAGCTAGTGAAGGTCTAAAGAAAAGGAATGCGGTGCAGGAGGATCTGGAAGGATAGGCTTCTAGCGAAGCTGCAACGGCACAGCATGAGGTGAGAAGTAAAGAGTGAGTAGCTGTTTCCAGAGAATAGCGAAGTATGAACAATTGTTGAGCTCAAGTCGCAGTTGAGATAAACGTTGGTCGACGATTCCAGCTCAACGAAAAACAGTTATTAAATACGCAGGTAATAAGTCACACATTACAAAGTCGGTAACGTAAGCAAACAGTACCTCTTGTCTCCAAACATGTGCGCTACTTCTCTAGTGATAGACGTTTTTGGATGAGAACAAAGTAGAAGTTCGTCCGACGACCCGACAACAAATTGTCAATTTTTGCTTCAAATGTGTGCTGCCGATGAGCTGCTTTAGAAGTCGGTTGTGGCACCGCCTTTGATTGTGACGTCATAATGTCAACACTCGTATTCAGGATCTGAGAAGGTGGTGTGGGCGTGTACAAAGTGGTGAGAGCCGTCGATTTTTTGTATTTAGTAAAGTTGGCGAACACACTGAGTACAAACATATAATATAGACGAGATGAAAACCTTCGGGAAACACCTGCCGATGAAGTACTCTTGACTCTGGACTGTGGAAAAAAAGAAAAACATTCTGGAGTGGACAGTTCCGGTGGCATCAGGACGACTGTTCAAGGAGGTCGCAGAGTCGCAAGGTGAGAGGCTTGCTGGCTGAATGGAGTGACGCAGGCTTGTCCTATGCAAGAATAACTTCTATGAAGAAACATCAGATACCTGAGGTGTCCTGAATAAGAACAATGGAGTGAGGGATGAGTGCTATGATATAAGGGCGTTTACACTATCATTCTGTCTGTAAGCAATGATTTGTAGGTTCCGATTAATATTACAGCAAAAATTTCCAAAGAGAAAGATGTGCTTTAGATTTTTTTCTTCGAATAAGGTATTGTCAGAGAGTCAAGTGTCGCAAATCATAGCGAATACATTGATAAACGAATTGTCACGAATTTCTCAGTTTTTGACTTTCCACAGAAATTTGTATGCCTATCGATCAACATTTTGGAGCGTTCATCCTTAATTTCGTCGCCTTGAAGAATCGCAAAAGGCTGCATAGAACATCTGAAGAATTTTTCTATTTTAGCTACTCAGATTTTTGCGACAACGGATCAGTTGAAAATGGCTGCGGATGTGGGTTTCTGCACCGGATTTGTGACTATCAATGTATTATATTCGTTATTCATCAACTGCCCTATCTTTTTCACCTCTGATATCGGAAGTATCTACTGCTTATGACCGCCCTATATCTAAGGCTTTGCGCTACCAGGAAATTACTTGCCTTCATCGATGAAGCTTTCTTTGAGAGGAGGAAAGGTTCAAAATCTGTGGTACAGCAAAATTTGGGTGAGTCGCTACATAATTCAGTTGACGGTACAGCGAAGTCCCTCAAGAGGGGGTAAATCTACATGAAGAAGATGTCGAGGGCTCAATGATTATGGATACTAACTCTGGATGAATTCTGGACCGAGCGCCGTTTTAGAAAACATTCTGTCCCACGCAAGAACTTGCATTCCCAACTTAGCACCGTAATAGTTCATCGAGTTGCAAAATACAGGGAGCTAGCGTGCTTCTAACAAACATATATAAGATTTCACCTGTATGATCGAAACAGGCAGAAGCTTGTACAGTACCGGCCAAAATTATATAGCCTTTTCAATTTTCCTCCATAACCTCTGTTAACGAAAAGTTCAGTATAACGTGAAGCTTTGAAGTTCAAATTTTTAATTTCAACGAACTTTGAGTCTCTGCAACTACCATAAAAATTTGAATTTCAAGGCTTCACGTTGAGTCAAGATTTACGTTAGCAAAAGTTATGGAGGAAAGTTGAAAAGGCTATATAATTTTGGCCGGTACTGTATATGCCTAGCGAAAGGAGCAATAAAAAGCTTAAATCCTTAGTGTGGCTCTCATCAGTTTTACCGTGGACGATTTTTTATAAGTGCCTCTATGCATCTTCACAAGGGTATGGTCCAGAAATGAAATGATGTAATGAATAGCTGCAATAAAAATTCACTGCAGAATGGTTGCACAAGGAAGCTGCGTAGAATGACTGACTTTATTGCAGTGACCTTTGAGTAGAGAGCAATAGAAGTCACGAAGTCAGTTTTTTGGTCCAACAGAGGTCTCTTGCGTGTAAATAGGACAAATATTAGAGCAAATAACAATAATTAATGCGAATATGACATGGCATGCGTGATAGGACACGATGAAATTAGTCGTACAACATTTCTAAAGTAAGCTTTTCAACGTAAGTGACGATATACCTGATGAAAGTTTCTTCCTGGATTGGTGTCCAGGAACAGCCACCTGGTAATGTCAAACAAATGAAGGTGGTGAACGTAAATGGATAAGTACAATGTGGTCTGCGTTACGATGTATTCGACTTCCTTTCAGAATCGTACAGGCAAATTATTTGAATCTGCACGTGCCCCGGACAATGATCATAGGGGGAGGGGGGACGGCTTCCAATGTACCTGTCGGCCTTATTCTTGCAGAAAAATCTAGCACCAAATTCATCGAATCCGGAGTGCATATAAGGCTTGATCAAGCCTAAACAGGCATAGAAACGTGTCAGCGGTTGCACGAGATATGTTCTCCAAAAATGAACAGCCCTAGTTGTCTGCTTCTCCGATCACTGACAGGTTCCTGTAATGCCGCCACCCAACCACCCATCGTCTTTGCTGAGCCCCCTCCTGGCTTGCGCAACGCAGATGAGGAACGTATCCCATGTACTCCTGCTACGTAGCCGCGCCTTCCTGTGTGACGAGTACGGTAACTGATTACTGCTCGACCACATGATCTATTCTGACTACCGGCATCAATACAAAAGATAACGCGATCAGTGAGGGACAAGAAGAAGACAGTGCGAAAAGAGCTTCACCCGATGAAAGATATGATCCACCCTATGGGACCTTGCCGAATTCCAGAAATAACTCCCAATTCGTTACAGTTTGGATGCCCGCATGATCCTTAGCTAGCTTCGTTCGTTCTTTATTATTTGGTTTGTGTGAAACGTTGTAAAATGTTAGACAATACGACATAATGAATCAGCGCGTTATAGCGTGATCTATTTTGACCACGAGCATCGATACAACAGACCACACGATCGAGGAGAGGCAGCACGAAAATGGCGCGAAAAGGGCGATATAAAAGGTGGTGGAAGACCACCCACGGCACTTTTCGACATAGATGTCACCTTTCCCGACCTCCATACGCCGCTCTCGTCCTATTCGAGGTATCGCCTTGTTGTAGAATTTGAGACATATCCTTCCTTTATCCCTTCTTAAATTCGCTGTCGTTTTATGGAAAATAAGGTGTAAAATTGTTTAGTTTTGCGGCGGAACTCGCTCGAATGCAGCTCTCAATTCTATTGCCGCATTCAATAGTGCATCATCAAGTATGGATCAGAAATGAAGTATGTTTGTGTTTTTTTCCCACTTCTACCCTAGACTTGAAGTTAACCCGCGAACAATTTGAGAATTCTGGACATATTAGGATCTGTTCACACCAACCTCTTTGCAGCGTATACGTGCTGCTGTTTTTCTTTTCGTAGGAGCAGAAAGAGCACGTAGAACATATTACAGGGTGCAGGGCAGTATACCTGATGTGGGTGGGCGCCGCGGACTGGCCCAATTATTGGCTCTGGGAGTGGCTTGACCATTTGTAGCGCTAAGCTGTGCCGCTCTTTCTAGCTATAACACTGGTGTTGGTCATCAAGGGGCAGAACGAGGCTGGGCATCTCCCTGTTATTGATCCATACATAGGAGTGGGCAATCGCAGAAACGTCGCCCGCCTTGTTTCGACCCATGATGACCCATACCTTGCAACAGTCCACACCCCATATTACAACAACCGTTTTCCGGCCTTCATAATAGTTTCTTCATTTTCTCGTTATGCACCTCATTGAGAGTTTGCTTGAATTCGCGGCAAACAGAGCTATTTCCGATACAGTGGCGGATTCAACTGCCCAATGCGGAAACAACATGGGGGCCTTGAAAATTGAAGCCCCCTGAGTGGTGGGGGTAAAGCGAGTCATCAGAGACAGTTCGATTTATCGGGAAATGTACGAGAAATCACGGTCTTGTAGAAATAGAGGAGGTAAAATATTCCCACAATTCATGTCACCAAGGGCGTCTTGTACAGGCTAGTTTCGTCTGCGAAGATTATGCTGAAAGCTAGAGCACGTTGTTACTGCTTGATTTCTTTGGATCGGCAAATTTCCTCACATCACATTTCCTCAATGTCTGTACGAAGATGACCAATAACAATGAATAATAAGGCAAACAGATTGATGCTTAATTCAGGCAGTACAATTTCTGCTTTTCATACGTTATTGTTAGTCTCGGACACAGAAGTGCCAAGTCATGGAGCGGAGGGGGTAGGAAAAGAAACGAGAACTCCGCCACTCATGATGTCGAATTGGGAGACAAGTTTATGTGAAATATTACTTTCGATATTAAGGAGCTAAACATGAATGTTCAGAATGATAAAAGCAAACAATGAGAATCACTGGCACACAATTTTCAGCTATTTTATAAAGTATTTTCAAAATATCCGAAAACTCATTCTCAGGGAGAGGACACCGCATCAGCTTGTTTCAGTGAACTATGAGATGGGGTCAAGTAAAAGTTGCTTTTCGTAGGTGTCGTTCATAAGCAAGTGTGGTAACAATAAGAATGGAGAGGAGGAATAGGGTTTCTAAGCAAGTATAATGGGAAGACCGATGAGGAAACAGTGGTGGAATGTTTTTTAAAAGATGAGACACCTTTGGTTAGGTGGACGAGATAGTGCTGGAAAGTAATTTTGGAACATGTGCGACAGGTGGCCCAAGTGGGAGCTCCGTTCCGGTTGAAGGCAGTGCCTCACCTTGTTTTGATTGTTAGAAATGGCAATAGGTAGATCATAGGCCTCCTCGCTGTACACGCGTCTCAGTAATGTACATACAGTAAGATGCAAAAAGATTGCAACTTTTGGTTTTTCGTCTATAAGTTCTTTCGAAGTGAAGCATGGAGGTTCAAATTTTTATAGAAGTCGTAAACACTCATAAGAGATGGAATTGAGTTGAAATCGCCTCATTCCATCGACTTCACCTTTTTTTAGAATTTTTTTCCTCGCAGAGGTCGAAATCTGTGGTTTGCCAGCATCCGCAATGTCTCAAAAAATGATGTCTGTCGTTGAGTTCCGATCAGAAAATGGTTCGATGCAGTAGAATCAACCCGTACATGCTAGAAAATGTGCATGAGCTTACTACTGACTGACCCTTGCGAAGACTATGCTAGTTCAACTCAGCAGTGATCTTCTATGGATGCTTCTGTCACCGTGACTCCCTCCATCGGCTCTGTTCAAGTGGAAGACATGTGCTGACGGTTCTGTAAGCTTAGTTACATATGACTACTTAAGATGCAGTTCACAACTTCCTCGGAATTCCAAAATGTTCCGGGTGGTTGCGATGCAGCCAATAGTGCACATCATGGAAAATAAGTTTTGGAAATTTTTCTGTCGTGGTAAGGAAGATATCTCAACGATTCCATAAGTGGCAAAGATACTCCAGGATATATAGAATATTGCAGTGTATGTCACAATTCATGCCGCCTTGGATTTACCGAAACAGCACTACTCGAAGTGAGGAGTGCTTGTCACTAGCACGAGTGTATGTGTCCCTTTTTCCACACACGAGTTTTGGCACTTTGCCTAGAGTCTTTTGCTTTAAAATTGCCGCGTTTGGTCCGCTCCATTCAATCCAGCCTGACTTAGCCACTTTTTGTAGTCCCGGGTTACAGTACCTCACTGCGGTGGTGTCTCGTAGAATTCATTGCAGCTTAGTAAGACCTATCTCATCAGATTCAAGGCTGCATGGGTTGCCATGTACACGGCAATATTTTAGGAGCATCTTCACAACTCATGGGACCGCTAAGGTATCCTCCTTCCCGTGAGAAGAAAAAATTCAAAACTTATTTTCCATGATGTACACAATTGGCTGCGTCGCAACCAGCCGGAATATCTCGGAATTCCGAGAAAGCAGTAAACTGCATTCAAAGCGAACACATGTAACTAAAGCTCAAAGGACCGTCAGCAGCATGTCTTCCATTGAAACAGAGCCGATAAAGAGAGCCAGGGTGACAGAAGCATCCATAGAAGATCACTGCTGAGTTGAACTAGCATAGCCTTCGCAAATGCCAGCCAGTGGTAAGCTCATGCACATTTTCTAGCATGTACGGGTGAATCTACTTCACCGAACCGTTCCCTGATCAGAACTCAACCATAGACGTCATTTTGTGAGACATTGCGGATGCTGGCAAACTACAGATTTCGACCTCTGCGAGAGAAAAAATTCTTAAAAAAGGTGAAGTCGATGGAATGAGGCGACTTCAACTCAATCTCATCTCTTATGAGTGTTCACAACTTCCATAAAACCTCCATGCTTTACTTTGAAAGAATTTATAGACGAAAAACCAAAAGTTGCAATCTTTTTGCTCGCTACTGTATGTAACATCAGCAGTCGCAAAGTTGACACGGATGCTGCATTGGCTAACTAGCAAGTCGTTCCTCGTCCTATCGATAAGATCACCCATCAATTTGGCTCAACGAACTGCCACAAGCCTACTCCCGTAAGAAGGATTTAGACGAAATTCTTAAATGTTTAGTGTATGCCGCCGGAATCTGTGTTTAGAAGAGATCCTAAATCGAACAATAGCGCGAACATGAAAACAGGGCGGGACACTGCTTTCAGGTACATAGCACGTAGGGGTTTCTGAAAAAAAGAGGAGATCAAAGGACCTAAAATCCTATGAAACTGTGAAGTTAACATCGTAATAGAGTCTCCTATTCAGAATACAAACATACGAGGGAAAGACAACCATTTAGAGCCGTGAAAAGGCAGAAAAAACGCCTGGCAGTCTCGACAATTTCCTTTAGAACTATTTAATAACTATTCCTGGAAACGTGTGTCATACAAAATTGCTCCGAATTATTTTTGTAAATGTGCGACTCAGGCGAAATCATCGCTTTTATCACTTCACTGCTCAACTTTTTGAGCATTTCAGCAAAAATCGAAAAGTTGGAATATTGATCTGCACTGTTTTTTTCGCAGTGAAAGCGAGAGACAGTACGAAAAGCGAGTGATATCAATAATCGAGCAACTTTTTTGTTGCTTTCTTCATCCAAATATTGCGGAATGGGTCTATTAAAGGGACTTTAGCAGAGTTTATTGCGATAATTTTCAGAGGAGATGTATCTAGCTAATCTTTCCCTTGGTGTCCGTCCAATCATCCACGAAAGCAAATTGATAGCTGAACAATTTCTCGCGGAGAAACAACCGTTGCAGAGAATATCAAAAAAGGATTCTACTGGGAAATGGTTAGGATATAGGCTCCGTAATATTCACCACTAGCTTGTTTTATTCCTCTCATCTGCGATTCTATGAGTTCCACCAAAAAGTTTTCATTACCAGACCCCAGTGACACTTGAAATTTCCATTTCAATTTCTTACGAAAATGGCTAGGAATGTTATCGTAGAGCAACCTCTGGAGGGTGCGCAATTCACACACATACAGTAGCAGGCGAAAAAGATCGCAATTTTTGGTTTTTCGTTCATAGCTTTCAGTAGTGTAGAGGTTAGCAATACAGCAAAAATTTTTAGACTTGTAGGTAGTCAATGCAAATAGAAGCTAGAACTGCTCCATTTCATTGTTTCTTTCTTTTTTAAGAAAGTTCCATTCATTGATACCGAGAATGTCTAGTTGATGTTGTTCACAAACGCTCATGGGGTGGTTTTTTATGCGGGATTCCAGGATGAATCAAACTTCCTGCAACTCATTTATGTTAGAATATGAGCTTTTACGGGTCACTGATTAGCAGTTGACTTTAGGACTTTCCTCTACATTGTAGCCAGCGCTCCTTCTGAATGCAGTGCACTTCTTTCCGATGTTGATCAATCGTATTGAGCTTCAGAAGTCATTCAAGAATGTAATACAATGTTCTACGCTAGGGATTCCGCTGTTCACGCGAGGTCTTCTTATCTATAGATGTCTAATTTAGTCCATTCCATAAAACTTTAGCAGTATTGGCTTTTTTTGCGATCATTCCCCAATTTGGTTTGTCTTGAAGTACTACGCTGTTCACTAGGAACTGCCTCATTTAATTCTTGGAACCTTGAGCTCCAACAATACCTGTGGCAATATTCCAGCAAGGCTTCCGTATTCTCTTCAGCACTAGAGTTTCGAGGGAGCTTNNTCGATATCTGCTTCGTCTCTTATTCGCACGAAAGAATCCCAGTTGTTAGCACGTTCTTCCAGAACTGGAATCATCTTTTCGGCGGATGATAGTGCTGCCTCGAGAGCCTGTACAGAAGGATGAGATTTCGGTGCATCTTGTAGAAGAGTGACAGCCTTCTTGCTTTCGTCAACCATATCCTCAGCAGTTGGTCTATATTGTGCTGGTACTCCTTCTGCATCTCCCAAAAGTCGATCAGCATCGCTGACAAGCTGCACTAGTCGAGTGGATACCGGGGTAATGGCATCTCTCAGCGACTCGTCGGCTGCTCGTCTTGCGAATTCGTCCTCCAAGTCATTTCGACGTTGCTGAAAACACTCGATGACTACTTGGATGCTATGCTGTTGTCGATGAAAGTGAAAATTGCACTCTGATAGAAGTTATTCGAAGAATCTATGAATCGGATGCTGAGAAAAATGGTAAAAATCAGAATCATTCGTTTATGGAAATTTTTAACACATTCACACATCGCATTCATTACTAGCACACTTGTAAATAACTTTCTCACAACACTCTGATATAACCCTCTCGCAACACTGCGTATGAAATCATTGTTTGTCCAACGGAAGACAAGTGACGATGAAAGTGAAGGAAAACGGTGTGTAAAATGGTTCAGACTTAACACTACATATGGCTTATCACCCCAAGTAATGCATGATCGAAAAGAGAGAGAGAACTGAGAGTAAATTCCTCAAACGAACCTTGATGACGGCAAGCGATTGATTGATGCGGTCCAGTAGCTGCGCATGTTCGTCCTTCTGTTCGTCGTCAAGACCATCGCGGTCGAGTTGAGAAATGCTTTGCTGCAACCTAGCCAGCGATTCTTCATCCTTTTTCAATTCATCAGGTGTTTTCTCCACAGATTCCGGACCAGTGATGGCAAGGAGCTGATCCTCAGCATCCTTGCGTGCGGCGTTGAAAGCGGCCAGAGCAGCCAGCTTATCGCCCACTGAATCGCCAAGCCTCTTCAGGAGGTCTTTCAGTTTTGACAGATCCCATGCGCTCCTCTGCCGCAATTCCTCCGTAGCATCACCAGCTGGTATGGTCTGCAAGAGGTTTTCGAGGCGCTGCTTCTTTGTCTCAAGATCTTCAAGCACAGATTGTNNATATATATATATATATATAAAAGAAGCCTGAGAGTCCGGCGTCAGCCGGACGATCAGGCTGGTAGTGAGTTAATTGAACCTTCTGGCATACTTCACTGAACTGTACGCACGATGTCTAAACCTTTTAGTGTTTTCAACACCATGTTGGATAGGTGTTTCGATCGATAAACAATTAGAAACAAATGAAACCCTTCGCATGCGACATAGAATTACTGAATGTTTTCCTCTCAGAGGCTAGTTCGAAGTATCCACCAACCTCCACGTACCATCCACATCTAGTCCTGAAATTCCACATATAGTCCTGTAGTTTGAGCCGTGCCTATTTCTGCTACTAATCCTCCATGTCCTTATTTTCAACAAGCAGATCATGGCTCCACATGTCAGGAAAGACCACGTTCGGCGGTTGCGGAAAGCGGTACGGCTCAAACTACAGCACTATATCTGTTCGACTGATGCATGGTCAAGCGATCACGCTCTTACTAAAAGGTTGGAATATGAGTCAGAACTTTCCAAAATTTGCCTCCCTCTAGAGGCAACTCGATTCAGTGTCATTTTAAAAGTACCTAGCTGCATTAATTAGCTGAATTTAAACCTAGCACTAGACGGTGTTGTACTCTTCACTGCTGATTAGTCGCGGAATCTGAACTAGGCAATTTGAACACAATGAGATTTTGCAAATGTTATCCCTAGTTATGTCTAAAATCTCAGGCGATTCGAGCTTCTCGCCCGCGTGCGAGTCCAGGCCTTGCGGGCCTCCCGCGTGCCATTTTTGTGTACGGGGCTTCTTAGCGGGCCTCCCTCGGGCGAGTTCAGGCCTTGCGGGCGGCCCGTGTGCCATATTTGTGGGCGGGGCCTGTAAGAGGGCCGTCCACGCTTGATGTCTGGTAGATCGGGTTACCTCCGCGCCTGATTCAGAATCTGCTAGCAGAGTCGGATGACATTTGAGTGAAGGGCAATTTATATGTACTAGCCGTGTGCACGTGGTGTTCGTGCGTCTGTATGACGAAGGATAAAGCTAATCGCACCGCTGATGCAGCTTAGACCCACGCGTTCACAGGGCAGTTCATGTTAGATGCGTGCGTGCATCAGTCGCGCGACTGACACACGCTCTGGATATGCTGCGATGAAAATGTGTGGACGAGTATCAGTGGTCAGCTGTGATTGCAGCGAAGGCTTCAACCTCTATTGATACACTGACGATTTGTTGCACTGCTCAAACTTCTCTGTTCTTTACGAAGTGAGCGGCGTTGGTCTAAAAACCGCCGATTTCATACGATTACGCCGCAATAGGTTCTTTGAACAAGGAACTCCTCGCACTCAAGTCATGAAGTCGAGGGATTGCTTGTTCGTACATAGCCTTGCTTATACGAAGCTCCGACGAAGATTCCGCGCCACCGCCGCGGTTATCATGCGGTGCCGTGAACGCTTGCGTCTAAGCTACGACGCCGATGCGGCTGGCTCTATTTTTCAGCAGATATTCGCACGTCGTGCGTCAGTCACACGCATCTGGTATAATACAGTGCGCGTCAAAACTTTACACCCACCCTAGAAATTTGCTATATCGGACGAGGATCAAAATTTTCCCGAGAAATGGAGTTCACTATTGTTTTCGACGTGCTCGAAAACCCCCGCAAACATTTGCTAGGTCTTTTCTTAGTGATCCTCTAAATTTTTATTCGTTTTTGTTGGGAAAACGCGGTGGTTCACAACTTTACGCTCACCCTTGGAAAGGCTTTTTTATCGTAGCAAAGCTAGGCGATGCCTGTGATTTAGCATTTCTCAGGTTCTGCTTTGTTGATTACTACTCCAAGTAGTCAATTCCTCATAGCGGTGACAAACTTGTTCATAGCTCCCGCGAACTTAGATGCAGAGGCGGAGAAAATTGTTTCTTTGAGGCTCTGTAGGTGGTGTGATTGGTGTCTACTGTCATGGAACCCGTCAGCAATTATGCCATCTAAGTTCTTCATGGTTTGGATGGACACTGAGAGGCTGCGGGTTAGACGTGAAGGGTGCCCCTAGTCGTGATCCTGGCGGAAAATGAAGTGGTGCACGCCGTGTCAGAGGAAATATGATGGCAAATACCATTGCGTGGCACTGCTATAGGTTAACGAGCTCATCTGAATCCCACCTCTGCAATCCTGAAGTCAGAGTTCTGTCCTGATCACCGAAATTCGACCGCCAGAGTTGCGGCAAAAAAGAAACCTCCTACTTCTTCCATGAATCTCTATAGCAATGCAAAATTCAGCCAGGAAAATCATGGTCTGACTTCAACGCTCACCAATGGACACATCGTCAGATGATATGAGTGAAATCCTGGATGTTAGGAAGCATTGCAAAAAATGCCATCCAAGCCCGCATGTTGTTCATGTTGTATCTAACAAAATCACTCCCCTCTAGAGGTGGTGTGGCGTGGTGTGGAGAACATGCCTTATCTTCTTTCCTCAAAAACCCTGAAAAATTGATATGCGTAGGGACTGGTTAATTTGGAAGCAATAAGCGAGAATTTAGTGCGGATTTACTCGGCTGAAGTTGTGGAGGACCAGACATGCGAAACGGCAGTGGTGTCGGCCTCCAAATGTCTTCAAGTGTTTCCTTCTCTGTCTATATTCATTACAATTACTCATGAAAATACCGGATAAGCATCTGCACTCACTCAGGTTCTTAAGAAAATTTCGTTTTGTTCATACTTGCTCAGTGATGGGCTTGCTCAGTCAGCGACTGGCAAAGTACCCAGGGCATTGAATTTAAATGCTCCATAGGGTTTTCTACCCTATCTTGAACGCTATTACATCAGTCTGCATCATTTGTCTGATTGTTAGCAACACCTTTCCTGAGTAAACGACATTTTTCAAGAGTGGGCGTAAAGTTCTGAACCGCCGCGTTATCCCTTCAAAAACGAATAAAAATTCAGAGGATCGCCAAGAAAAGACCTAGCAAAAGTTTACGTGGGTTTTCAAGCACGCCGAAAACGATATTAAACTCCATTTCTCAGGAAATTTTGATCCTCGTCCAAATAGGCGAATTTCCTGGGTGGGCGTAAAGTTCTGACGCTCACTGTAGCTTATATCGCGGTGGCTGTTCGTGCTTTTCAGGGCCTTTCATACATGTGCCGCGTCGGCAGCGTCACCGCGGGAAAAGTTGGTGTGCAGCAAAAGTTGTCGCGAGGCGGCAAAATCTTCCACGGCCATCCATTGCAGCACGTCGCTCGGCGACGTCGCCGGCCTATAGGAGTATTTATACTTTTTTCAAGGTGATGGCAGCGCTGCGACGGCTACAACACGCGCGACACGACGGGCGACGAAGCCGTCGCGTCGCGGTTGCCCCATGCCAAAGCTCGCAAGTTTGCGTACACGCAGAATTACGCACGTAGCACGATTTAGCGTAAGCGTCAACGTTTATGCGTTCTTATGATAAGTCGTCTAGTCCCGTAAGTTTCAGATCAAAACAGCAAGAAAATCAAAGAAACAACAGCCTACTCCAGGTTCCGGTATTGGCGAAATCATCGCGTCACGCTCGCTAACGGGCTCGACTCGAACCCGGCCCATCGCTTAGTTTTCCAAGAAAAAGTACAAACAGAGCGCTTAATCATGGGCGATTGCCGCTGCGGCAAAAGTGTGAAACCCCTTTCATTGGGGTTATCATGCCGCGTTGACCGCTCAGGCGCATTCCCCGGGTTGCCCGTCACCAAATTTTGGGAAGGCCGAAGCACCCTACGGGGCACAGTGGGTAATTTCGAGCATCAAGCCGATCAAAATTATTTCCTGAAGGGCCGTTGGATAAATTGGCTTACTTTTTAGTACATATACTCTGTTTACTTTGCTGCTTCTAAGCACTGCACATGACCCGTGGAGGCCAAGGTTTTAGGGCAGTTTCTTTTACTTCTGAAATTGAGCCCGGGAGTGGAAAATCAAGTACTAAGGAAAAATTTTTCAGCTGGATCACACAAATTGAAACCCTTAGGCGTAGGTGCGAACAAATAGGCCCCTGAAACATAGATATGGGTTCCAATATCAAGTTTGTATTAAATTTCCAATCAACGGGCGTGACACGAATTCACGCAGTGAACGGCTAGACATTTTATGAGGTTTCGCAGTCAAGAAAACCGTAATTCAAGGACTGTTGCTCATATAAATGACCTATTCAGTGATGGAACGTTAATTTACGTAGGAATCTTAGAAATCTCAAGAAATCCGGTGGGATTTGTTAAGGTTGGGCTTGATAAAGGTGGTAGCCTGCAGGATAGGTCAACATGGGATGTCTTTGAAGACGGTATTCTTCCATTTTTAACTGGGATTTTCTTTACCAAATTTTCCATACATTTTAGCTTTTCTCTGAGTCGTCTCTACTTTCTCGGTTTCAATATTTTTTGACCAAGTTGTAACCTCAAAAGTGGCGCTTCGCATTTTCTCACTTGCTCATCATGTGCGCTATTGGTGCGAGTCTAAGGCTGCCGCTATACTCCTCGAGGAGTATAGCGGTTTCGGTCGCGGCGTCGCGGCGACACTGGCCGTTGTGCGTATTGATTGTGGGCGGCGCGTCGCTGGCGTGGGTCGCCGGTGTCGACGACACCGGCGACCGACCGTCGCCGCTGTCGTCGACAACGGCGACCGACCGTCGCTGCTGTCGTCGACAATGGCGACCGACGGTCGCCGCCGTCGCCGCTGTCGACGACACGCCGTCGTCGATCCCGATCGACGACAGCGGCGACAACAGCCGCGACAAACGTGGGTTTTACATTGTTGAACTGTTTTCAATGTATCTGTGCTCTCGTTTTGTACTTGTGAATGTATTTGTTTGTTTTCCAGCTGTTTGATGTGCAGCTTTGTAGAGGTATTGGGTTGAAATATCTGCTCTTCCGTCTTTGCTAGCGTCTTTTTCGTTAATTTCTTGGGTTTTGTTTTAGGTAAAGCCCACAATCGGCGACGGAAGGACCGGCTGGGGTCAAGGAAGTCTGGAAAACACGTGAACGAATGCAAATATTCCTTAAGGAAGT
>JARK01001341.1:736932-749590 GCA_000688135.1 Ancylostoma ceylanicum | reverse complement strand
CACACACACACACACACACACACACACACACACACACACACACACACACACACACACACACACACACACACACACACACACACATGAAGTGCCAATCAATAAGAAGTAGGATACTGTGCTGATCACAGAGATGCACTTTAAGTTCCGAGAAAACGTGGGAAACCCCGAAAGTTACGGGATTCACTTACCGAGAATTCAAAAATTCTCGGCCATATGGACCAGAGGCTTATTCCGCAGCGAAAGCCTGCTGAGGGTTCCGCATGGTTTTGCAACACGGCAGTGCTTGCTCCATTGATAATAACTGCTCAGACAATTCCAGGGGTGAAACCCCGGGCAAATACCTTTCGGAATGAGCGGTGGGCGAGGGTCGAAACTAGCGTACGGTCCTTTCCGCACGATAACTATCGGGGTTCAGGCCGCTATAGAGCCGCAAAAATGGGAGCCTTCATCTCTATCAGCCCGAAACGCATACGCGTTTAGGCCGCAATGAGGCCGCAACTCATGGAGGTTTGAGCCCTATCGGCCCAAGCCAGGTAGTCATTGATATCGCTCTGCCGCAACACAAATGTGTAATTTCTCACCAGAAATAAAAAAAGACCACTTTTCGCAAGGTTCTTGCACGTTTTCGTAGTGTTAGCTTTTTTCTACCATAGAAGGGGTTCGAACCAACTTGGCCATTATCACGATTGATTGGGAGTCCGCTGCTTTATACACTCGGCCATCCGTGCTGCTGGCCTCTTTCACTCCACTGTTATCATCTACAGTGAGCGTCGATGGCGGTGACCCATTAACGTAGTTGACAAGAACGCCGCGCAACCGCGCCGTGCGCGTCGGAATCGATGTCGTTTGCTTCCATTATGCTACTTCTCGTCATAAAATATGAAAAAAGTGAATAGTCCACCAAAATGGGAAGAAAAGCGCTTAGAAATAGCATTCCGACGGCTAACGACATCGATTCCGGCACGTGCGACGCGGTTGCGAGGCATCCTTGAGGCCGTGGATGCGTCACCGCCATGGACTCGCACTTTACTTTCTCCGATAAACACTTCCAACCTAAACGGCCAGAAGGCTACTTTGATAGACTGGCTCACAGGTGATGGGTCATCGCCCGCCCCAAAATACGGGAGGCGATCAAACCGTACACCGCGACGCGACCGCGCCGTAAGCGTAAGCTCCTTAAATCCAGGTTATTCGACGCACTGTATGACTCCGGTGGACACCCCTCACCCTTTTTCGGCTCCGATGTCATTCATCTGTTCCACCTTAGCTCAGAAAACATGTCTATTCCTTCCCAGCGCTGTTCGTACGTTTAAAAGCTGCAGCCGCGAAGTGCACGTGAATCGACCAATCACAGCTCAGCAGCGTACGTCTTGTCACGCAGCCGGGGATCCGGAGGCGCCGCGACTGTGACGTATGTTGGGTGCTGCCAAGTCGCTCACGTCACAGCCGCGCCGCTTCTGGATCCCCGACCGCGTCTGCGGCCCCGTCCTTTCGGAAAGACGGTACCTGAGTTAGAAAAAGCCATGAAAGGGGTATACTTATCTGCATAACAGTGGCGAATGCAGGAAGAAGGCCGGCGTGGAAGGGTGGTGTCCCGGAGTGACGTTTTTGACGTTAAGAAGCATGTATAATTTAGCGCAAGATTGTTCTGATTTTCTCGTCCTCTGCCCATCCCACCCTCGGTAAGCCGAAATATGTCGACGTTGAGGCCGCTTTTTGGAGATTTCATTCGGCGGTCAGTGGCCGTGCAAAGCGGGCCGATGCCCGACATCCTTCATATTGCGGGCCGAACCCCGACTGTCGTGCATCAGCCCCATTCATCCTGCATTCAACCCGCTATTGGCCCGATTGCCTGTTTAGGCCGCATCATGTGCGGTTCCGCCCGCACTTGGCCTGCTATGCTCCCTCGTTCAATCCTTTCGTCGAAGATTTGCCCGCGCATGGAACGAGATTTGCCCCTGCGATCGTCTGGGTGCTGCTGAGAAGTTTATTTCATAATACCACCTCCATTTCTCATTCGCTTCCCTAGTTTGCGAATATGAAAACTCTTACGCGCCAATACGAGACCTGGTCTTCAAAATAGGGCTTTTTGGTAGTTCTTTCAGGTTTCAAGTACATCACTGGGATCAGCGCGTCGAGTAGGAGCGGATTCTGTTTATATCCCATTGTCGATTACGAGCTGACATACTGTCTTTAGCGTTGTGTTTTGATGTCCGGAGGATTCGAACTTACCTTTATCTGATCCACCAATCTGTGGTGATATTCATGAACATTGCCGGGAATGTTTTAACCTACCCGTGGGGTGGACGAGTTTTGCTGGAGAGAAGTCTGTATTCATGAATCTGGCGGATACCTGCCGGCCTACCCGGTGGGTGGACGGGAAGGTTCCCGCTTACCCGACCATTTAGACCTTGGGAAGCTCTACCCGCCGATAGATTTCCTCAATATTTGCAAATATCCTTGCATCTCAGTATGTAGCAAATCTGGACATAGTATTGCTTCTTAAGATCCAGAATAGTTTTGTCTCTCTTTCCACATAGCTAATGGAATGATATCTACATTCCGTTCCTATTCATTTTCACTGCCCAAACAATATTTCATTCTTTGAAGATATTTGTGTTATTTTTCCGCTTACTACCTTTGATTTACCTGAAAAGCCATGCTCAAAAAAAGAAAAATACAGCGGAAAATTTTTACCTTTTTTACCACCGTTGGTTTCAGTTGTTTGTTTTTCCTACCTTTCCACTCTGTTTTTTACTTGCATTTTCAAGATTGGTACTTCGTTGTGGGCGAAACAGAGAAGACGCTAGCTAGAAAAATTATTCATGTTTTAGTAGTGAGAGACCCGCACTGTGATACGCTTCCAGAAAGAAAAAAAAAAACAAAACAACATTTCTCTAATGAAATCTTCACAGGATATGTTCGAAAACTATCATTCTGCGCTCTCCATTTAGAAATCTCGGCCATGCCTGCTAGTCAAATTCATGCATCGCGGTCTACCCGCTTCCTGCTCGATCGTGGAAACAAATTTTACCCATACAAGAAGTAATCAGGAAGATTCCCGCCGGGAACCTGCGGCAGCGGGTAAAGACCACGCCCCTTCCCGCTCCCGCACGTTCATGAATACCTCTACTGGAAATCCAGCTGACGACTTCCAAACTATTACAGATCCTTGTGTTGCTTGAATAGTTTGCAATGAACGCAGTCAAAATGATAAATGCTCAGAGCCTCTGGAGCAAGTTACATGCAAGTACTTGCCCAAAACAACTTGCAAACAGGCATTTATATTGCAAAAGCGAGCAAATAATTGAACGTGATGAAAGTAATTGCCAACGAGCTTTTTGTTCTGCAACTATTTTAGCTACTAAGAAGGGGTATGCATTCAGCGGATCGACTGCGCATATGCACCCTCAATACACGCTCTATCCTTAGTGACGAACGTCTTGCCGATCTTGAAGCAGCAGTAGAAAACATAAAGTTTGATGTGATAGGACTTGCAGAAACAAGAATCCCTGGCAGAGGAAGATTAGATCTACAAAGTGGATTCTCGCTCTATTACACTGGTAACTCCGGAAGAACAAACAGTGGTGTTGGATTCTACGTTCACTCATCACTTGTCAGTCATTGCAAGTGCTTCCACCATTCCGAGCGCATTATTGAATTACTCATAAAGTTGAACAGGAGAGAAAGCATAAGAGTAATTCAAGTCCATGCACCTCACTCCAGCTATGAAGATCGAGAATACGAAGATTTCCTTGACAGTTTGGCTCACGCTATTGACGAACGAAGAAGCACCCATCTGGTGATCCTAGGAGACTTCAACGCGACCCCAGGCTCTCGTGAACTCCAAGAACGATACATCGGGGTCAACGCTGCTGAGCCACGAAACCACCGAGGAAGAATGCTAGCAGAATTTTGTGAGGAACGACATCTGTTTATTGCAAACTCGTTTTTCAAGAAGAAGTTACACCGTCGATGGACTTGGAGGAATAATGCACTTGGACTAAGGAAAGAAATAGATCTTGTACTGGTTCGAAACATTCGTGATGTAAAAGATGTCGGCGTTCTAAGCTCAGTTAACACAGGAAGTGACCATCGGTTAGTACGCTGTACGTTACACCTTACACAAACAAGAAGAATCACGCGACCATACAGAGGGACTACAGTACTTGACAAACGGCTGCTACAAACCTTAGCACGGTCCCAACTAGAAACATCANTCAAGAAGAAGTTACACCGTCGATGGACTTGGAGGAATAATGCACTTGGACTAAGGAAAGAAATAGATCTTGTACTGGTTCGAAACATTCGTGATGTAAAAGATGTCGGCGTTCTAAGCTCAGTTAACACAGGAAGTGACCATCGGTTAGTACGCTGTACGTTACACCTTACACAAACAGGAAGAATCACGCGACCATACAGAGGGACTACAATACTTGACAAACGGCTGCTACAAACCTTAGCACGGTCCCAACTAGAAACATCACCACTGCGTGGAGATGTGAACGAAGATTATGTCACCTTGACGAGAATAATCAACTCCTCCACGGACCATGCAACTTCATTCCAGCCCCTTCCACCACGCGTCTCGGAACGCACGCGACAATTGTTTCAACTTCGTCGTATCCTGCAGTATGAAGAAAAGTCAAAATTTCAAACAGTGGAATATGCTGAAGTTTGCAAACTTGTACGGAAATCACTGAAAGAAGATCTTCGTACCCGACATCTTGCCATTTTTCGCAAGGCTGTCCAATCAGGACAATTCCGTGCAGGAAGAAAGGAGCTTGTGTATGCCCGACGCCCCAGAACATTACTGTGTCCGACGACCAACCGCACCAGCAGCTCTTGTTCCGATCCATTGAAAGAGACCATGAAAACAGTGAAGTCCTTCTATGATAACCTTTATCACTCCGCCCACGGCCCACAACAACCCCCGTCAGGCCCAATATGTATCCGCCTCAGCCCTAGTGAAGTTGAAGAAGCACTGAAGAGCCGGAAAGCACGATCGTCTCCTGGTTCAGACCGCGTCCTATCTTCTTCACTGCGACCCCTCTTTACCATCCTTGCCAACCCAGTATGTTGTTTCATCAACAAAATCTTTGAAACTAATGTGGTTCCAGATAAGTTGGCGTTCGCAGAAATAATACTGCTGTACAAAAGTGGCGATCCAACAAACGTTGCCAATTACAGACCTATATCGCTACTGTCAACGATATACAAGGTCATCACGAAGGCACTCAACACCCGCTTGGAGAAAGCCGTCAACGAACTTGCCATCCTACCACAAGAACAAGCAGGATTTCGTAAGCATTTTTCTACTATCCATCACATCCACACACTGAACATGCTGCTGGAGAAATCACATGAATTCAACATCCCTGCATACGCTATTTTTATTGACTTCAAAAAAGCGTTTGATACGGTAGAACTACCGGCAGTTTGGCAAGCTCTGGAATCATTTGACGTCGATGATAACCTGATTAAAGCCATACAATTATTGTACGCCAGTGGAAGCGCAGCTGTAAAAATCGAACAATGCCAAGCTGAACTGAACATCCAACGAGGTGTACGTCAAGGAGATCCCCTTTCTCCCCTTCTGTTCGCCATAACTTTACAGTATGCATTGAACACGATTGATTTTCGCAGACGCAGATTCCGAATCGATGGGAAGCCTCTACCCTACCTTGCATACGCTGACGACATTGTGCTGCTATCTAATGATCGTCATGAACTAGAAAGTATGGCTCTAGACCTAACTAAAGCATCGAAACAAATTGGCCTGACGATAAACTTCGAGAAAACCAAATGGATGAAGCTGAACAACACAACCGACATAATGGAAGAGGTCATAGAAATTGAGGGACAACCTATAGAACGCGTTTGCGAGTATGTTTATCTCGGGCAACTGCTTTCACAACCTAGGAATCAACTCAAAGAAATAAGAAGAAGAGTTCAAGCTGGTCGTTCGATCTTTTTCAGACACCGCATATTTCTAAAATCTCGGAGTGTTGCATTGAATCTGAAGAGAAAATTCGTAAACACCTGCATTTTACCAGCTGTTCTCTATGGTTGTGAAACGTGGACTTGGACTAAGGAAATCGCTCTAACCCTCCGGTCAGCACAGCGGCGCTTAGAACGTGCAATGCTTGGTGTACGACTCGTCGACCGTGTAAACGCGAAGATAATTCGAAGCAAAACAGGACTGAAAGACTGGATACATACTGCGCTCAAACGAAAATGGAACTATGCCAACAAACTATCACTCTGTCGTGAAGAAATGTGGGCATATGTGACAACGAGCTGGCTACCAATGTGCAAGCGTAGCAAAGGACGGCCGAAGACTCGATGGCTCGATGACATTGCGAAGTTTCGACAGAGGGACTCGAAGGAACTCGGCAACGGCTGGACCACTCTATTCGATGGATGCATGAACAAATCCGCTGAACTCTTCGCGAAGAAAACCAGACACATTCTGTGCTATCGTGATAAAAGAGTCAAATAAATAAATAAATAAAAAGAAGGGGTAGAAACCTCAAGAAAAGAGAGATTTCATTCTACCTATTGTGTTGAATGAAATTGTGAAAACCGGTATATGTAGAGTAAGATGATTAGGTTCAACTGCTCTAGAACTTTTGCATGCACCTAATGGGAACCCTACTATTCTTCTTACTCCGGAATTCTCTACCTTCTTCCGAACCACTTGACTTCCCATTCCACTATTGCAACAACATCTCCGTGGCATGCTTTATCGATTTACTGAACTCGGAACAGTAAATGGTACTTATTTTAAATGTCATCGGACCCAGCCGTTCGAATCTCATTTAGGTGTGCGGCCCTCCCGCTAACAAACACCCCTCTCCCATAAATATGGTCGCAGGATGGGCTATAACAAGCGCCGCCCACAAAAATGGCAGTAGGAGGCCTGCACGAGTTGCCTCGGTTAACTATTTAACCGGGAACTGATAAATGTCTGCTAACAAGATTCAATTCAACACAGCAACATCAGGCATTCTCCATGATGTAACCGTGTAAATCGTCCTTAAGATGCTGGTAACTACGGTCCAACGTTAACTGCACTAGCTCGTGGCGGCTGGCGAATAGCAATATTTCATCCACCAGAAACAAGTTCAACATTCCTCGACTACGCTGATGAAGCCTTCGCATTGCCGATACATCGTGAGCAAATCGAAGAGGTACTTAAGTCTACCAAAGTCATCAATTTATACCCCTTTGATATTCTCTTTTGACAGGGTGTAACAAATCTGCCATATGTGCTAAATTTTCCGACGTTACCACCGCCAGCGCGTGAAGACTGCGCAATTACCGCTATGGCGCAAGACTTGCGACAGAAGTAAGCAGTTCACATTATTCTTATCGCAGAGGTAAAGACGTCACACTCCACGCCGATAGGAAACTTGAAGCTTATGTGGACAATTTCATGTACAGTGCGGGAAGCTGAGAAATCTAGATAAGCAGGCCTAGTTTGAGTAGTAATGGGATTGGTTTGGGGCGGAAAGGAAAATAAAGGAGGGCACCGCAAGACTACTCATAGACATTGGAGTCTGAGCCTGAGCCCTGGCACGATTTCAAGACTGAGCTTGCCTCTAAGCATTGGTTTTAGAAAGAAAATTTTTTTCTGAACCTCAGCCTAGGCATACAGTGACGGTCACATATTCAGCACACAAACGGTTCTGGATGACAGAATCTTTTGCATAATTTGGACTTAAAATGAGCAATCAAAATCAAGTTCTAGTACATCGACGAGGCTCTATGGGGCTTCCTTATTTTTCCCAACCATGGTCACAGAGTTGGTTGAATAAGATAACTTAATGAACACCTTCGTCAGGCCTAGAATACATACATCCCAAGATATCTTCTATCACTCATACAACAGTGATGTTACAGAGGAATGAGCTACCAGACTGACAAGGCCAGGCAAATAAGGCAGCACGCAGAGTTCCAGACGCGCGGGCGGCGCGGGCAGAGGGAGGCAGCGTCTGAGAGCCTCTTGAGCGGCTGAGAGCCGCCCTGAGCGTTCGGAAGCCGCTTTGTTGAAATTCCACAAAAGTCGATAACTTGGCCTGTCCTACACGTGCTGACTTGCTAGCTAGCTTGTTAGCGTCTGGCAGACGCGCCCTTTAGCGTCTGAGCCCCGCTCGAGCGGCGCTCCCCCGCTAGAAGTAGCGTCTGAGCTCCGCTCAAGCAGCGCTCCCCCGCTAGAAGTAGCGTCTGAGCCCCGCTCGAGCGGCGCTCTCCCGCTAGAAGTAGCGGCTGAGCGCCGCTCAAAGTAGCGGCTCTCAGCCGCCTAAGCGGCTGATCGATAGTTATCAAATCAATCTCCCACCCGCCCGCGCCGCCCGCGCGTCTGGAACTCTGCTGGCTGCCTAAGATGACAAAGAATACAGAAAGCAAGTCAGTAGGAGAATGAGAGCTACAGAAACAGGGACATGAGAGTCACTGTCACAATCGCGACAGCTCTACGTGATAAAACTGAGGCTGTCAATAAGCTCATCCTTTTTGTTTATTCCCGATCTGAGACGCTTTATCGCAAGAGCCTCAAGCAGCTTCCTTTCCAATAGACTTTCCAATGAGCGGTGCAGTTCCGTACCTTTGACCACAGGTGGATCAAAAAGCAATCAAAGTAAGGCCAAGCATGTCATCATGTGGAGGACCATCAGATCGAATTAGTTGGTTTCCTGTCAAATTGCTGTCGCCACACCTACATCATGTAGCTGCGCAAATAACCAACGTAGTGGAATCCATATCTGCCTTCAACTGTTGTCAGCTTCCCGATGATGTCTGCTACGCTAGTTTCGATGCGGTCTCCCTCTATATAAATGTCAACAACGATGAGGCAGTCTACGCCGTATCAGAACTTCCACGCAAACAACAAGATGAAGTTCATACTTTCGGACTAAGAGATGATGACTTTCGAGAGCTATTAGCAGCTACAATGGGGTGCATCTTAAAATTTGAAGGGAATTTCCACGCACAGAAGTGTGTTCTCACTATGGGTTTGAGGATTTTACCCCTACCGGTCAGTGCCTATCTAGATCGAATTGAACGAAATTCGCTTATTTCTGGAAAACAGTACTACAAGCGATACACAGACGATGTGTTTATCATAGGTTCTGATGCAAACGAGTTACACACTATGTTTGCAGAACTGCCTGACGAAAACGGTCACCTCGCTTTCCTAAACATCAAAGTCCGAGTACACCAAAACCGGAAACCATTCATGTGGCATAGAAAACCTTAGTCGGAAAACATTCTGCTACAATCTAATTGTAAAAGCGCTCATCCTCTGTTCATGAGGGCTAATACTGTGCGGAATATTGTTGTTATCAAGAAGAGGATATTTAGCGAAGAATCGGAACTGAAAGAGACGATAAAGCAGATGCTATAAGACAATGGATGCACAACTACGGAGACGAGATCGTGGCGCCCATACTTTGTTAGAGGGGCATTCCACTAGTGGTACGTTTCGTGAACGAACAGTGCGCGAAAGACGTCAGCCAAATCGTGAGATCTTCGGGTCCTCCAGTAAAGCTGATTTTTGAACTAAATCTGAGGAACTACTGACATCATCGCGAATCTACGAAGAAAAATGTGTGCGGAGTAGTTGTGCATATTGTACAGATAGGAAAACTTGTCATCTACAAGGAACTGTAGACATGGAAACATGTGCTGAAAGTATATTAGAGAGACCTCTCCATAAAGGTATCGATGAACGTCTGAGAACACTGCACAATCCTGCTTCCTAACCGAAGAGCATCCTTTCGTATCACCGCACCCTATACCACACACGAGAACATCCGCCTGGAGTCAAATTTATGGTACTGCACCGCTCACTGGAAAGCCCTTCGAAAAGGAAATTGCTTGGGTCTTTTGCGATAAAGCGTCTCATCTCGGAAATAAGCAACAAGGATGAGCTTATTGACAGCCTCAGGCTTATCACGTAGAGCTGTCGCGATTGTGACAATGACTCTCATGTCCCTGCTTCTGTAGCTCTCAGTCTCCTACTGACTTGTTTGCTGTACTGTTCGTCATCACGTTTGCCTAGCCAGGCCAGTCTGGTTGCCCATTCCTCTGTAACATCATTGTTGTGTGAGTGCTAGAAGATATCTTGGAATGTGTTCTGGGCCTGACGAACGTACTAATCACCGGAAGCTAACCAATAAAAGGTTGAATACGGGATATCACTATATTCACACAACACACAAAGAAGTCATGCTGAATGAGGCTCCGGGATCACAATCTTACCGAAATTGAGATTAAAAAGTGGAAATTCAATTTCATCAGTTTTCCTAAGCTCTGTATTGAATTTTTTGAATCTGCCTCTGCAGGAAAGCGAAGTTGTTTTTTTAATAAAGAATGTTTCTCTTCAACATTTTCTTATGAGCGCTGTTGCAGTTCTCTCCATGGCTGAAGCCAAGGGCAGAAAACAAATGGGCAACTCTGTCGAAAATATTATTTTACCAGTCCGGCCGTCCGGCTAGTGCCGGACTTCCGGACTTCTACTGATGCTCGCTTCCCTCGCATACTCTACAGTATATGGTAAAAAACCATGAAAACCTTTCGGGCGATACAAAACTGGATCATCAATGCAGTGCGAACGCAAACAACGAACTCCTGAAAATTTCTCAAATTTGTTGCAGGTAGCTTTCTCCTATTTGCGCAAAGTGATGCTCTTTGCTAGACCCTAGAGGATGTGAATAATTGAATGCAACCGACTCAGTGCAAATGGTCATTTGGAGTGATTTACGTTCAGCTGGCTGTTGTGGTAGCTAATTGATAAGGATCTACTCGTGTATGTAAACAGAAAGAAGGAGCTGGTTCATTCAGACACGAATGGAAAGGACAGAGAGTGGGGAAGAAAACAGTGAGCAAGCCGGTTTAGGGGAAGACGGAAAGCATGTAGGAGAGAAAGCCGCAATGGATACCTGCGTGGGATTGGACCGGTCTCTGTGATTTCCTTCATTTTTACAAGCGATTCCACACTTATGAACGCCGGCATACTCTTACCAAATCGTGGAACCCGTCTCAAAGCGTGTCCCCGCTCTAGGCGCCAGCGCATGCTTATCACAGCAGAGGACCCATCCCCCCACTTTGGGCGCCAGCGCACCCTTATTACATCGGTGGGCCCGCTGAGGATCGGTGAACTACTTGGAAATATGACTGAACTATGAGAGCCGCCCTACTGATCTTCCGGAGCAGGGTGAATGAATTTCGTGACACACAGACACCTACACAGACTCACAAACTAAGCCCGTTATTATAAGTCACCAGTCTGTCCGTCCGGCTCACGCCGGACTCCCAGACTTCTACTAATGCTCGCTTCGCTCGCATTCTTCGCATTGAATGCAAAGAAAACCCTGAAAACCTTTCGCGGGATACCTATATCCCCCTCAAATAGTTTCAACGCTCTCCTGAAATTCCCTCAAATCCGCCAGGCCTTCTCTCATCTCCACAAAGTGACGCTCTTTGGTAGGCTCTGGAAAGGATGGACAGTGATGGGCTGTGAGCATTTGGATGTAACCGATTCAGTGCAAATGATCACCTGGAATGATCTATGTTTAGCTGGCTGTTGTGGTAGCTAAGTGATAAGAGTCTACTGCTGTATGTAAACAGAATGAAGGGGGTGGCTCATTCAGACACCAATGGAAAGGATGGACAGTGATGAGCAAGTAGTGCAGGGGAGGAAGAAAAGCATGTAGGAAAGAAAGCCGCGATGCATATTCGCGTAGGATTGGACCCGTATGTGTGCATTCCTTCATTTTTTCCAAGCGATTCCACGCCTCTGAACCCCGGCACACCCTTTCACACCGTGAAGCCCACTTCAAAAGTTCTCCCCACTTTGGGCGCCGGCGTACCCTTATCACAGCGGCGGACCCGTCTCCCATCACTCTGGGCGCCGGCGTACCCTAATCCCAGCGGCGGACCCGGCTCCCCCCACTCTGGGTGCCGGCGTACCCTTATCATAGCAGCGGACACGGCTCCCCCCTCCCCCACTTTGGGTGCCGGCGTACCCTTATCACAGCGGTGGACCTGCTGAGGAACGGTAAACCACTTCGAGATATGATTGGTGTACGACAGCCGCCCTACTGATCCTTCAATCTAGGATGGGTGAATTTCGTGACACACAGACACGCACACACACTTACACACTTACACACAGAATAAGCCAGTTATTACTAGTCATGATGATTGTATCTTAATAATAAAGCAAGCCTTGAAAATTTTCCGTGAGTGACTGATTGTCTATTAGCTGCACAAACAGGAAATATCTGCGGCTGAAGCGCATGCCTTATTCTTGGGATTACCATGAATCCTTTTATTCGCAATGTTCAACTCCTGCTAACAATTCTTGGGTGGAGAATTCTGTGTGAATCTACTACAGCAAAATGTACAAATGTATCGAGAAGAAAATCACACTTCTCCGCGAACAATGAACTGATATGCACTATGATCTTCATTCAGAAGCTTTTTCTAGAGGAGCAGAGTTGAGGCAAGATGGAAAACCCTGTGTCTTGTCAAATTCTTGAGCAACGTGATGATAGCTCATTCTAATCCTGGGATATCACCAGCTGAATCCTTGAAATTGGCAGCGTGTTAAAATGTAGGTGGCCGCCACTGTACGTGCTCCCCCCCCCCCCCC
>JARK01001341.1:721653-736795 GCA_000688135.1 Ancylostoma ceylanicum | reverse complement strand
CCCCCCCCCCAATTCGATCGAAGGCAACCAGCGGCCAGGACGTCACTATCCGCGATTACTGCTATTTCTGCATCCCAGCACTTTATTGGTTCCCTTATACAGAGAAATTTCTTGCTCAAAAGTTTGAAGGCGAACATATACAACTAGTTTTCACCCGAGAAGGTAAGACAACATAATAACGAGAAGCGTAAATCTAAACTGAAACAAACCTTAAGGAGAAATCAATAGTGGACTGAAGGCATACTATGCAGAGCTGAATAACGACTAGTTCATGAGAGTAGTCAGTTCGAAGAGTCTATTGTTGTTCGGAAGAATCGGAAGAATTCATTAAACACAGTGAAGAGTAGCATGAAAGCTTTTGTCCAAGGTTCACTTCAAGGCGGCATCCACGGAAAATTTCGCAGTGAAAATTCCGAAAGTTTTGAAAAATCCTGGACTTCGCGAGTAGTTTTTCTGCACGAGGTAAAGTGTTCCTTCATTTACCCACAAGAAAATCGCCCAGGATCAATCTGTTTATCAGCTGATGGTACGGGTTTTCGCGGTTTCATTCGATAGCTCGATCATGAGAGTGATCCATTCGACGAGATCATGGCAAGATCTTGAGACTAATCCATCCAATCTCGAAACACCTACAGGACAATTTATAAGGCAGATTATACCAGATGCGTGCGACTATATGATGAAGAATAGGGTCAGTCGCATAGCAGTCGCAGCTCAAATCCACGCGTTTACGGCCTGGCGGCAGCAGCGCTTTCTTTTCATTGAGGATTTTATCTCAGACATTCGCTCGGGAGTCCCGCCTGACAAAATGATGACTCCCGCACGAGGGTGAGCGGGATTCATCGAAAACAGCTAGTTTTTGTCCCACAACATCCCGATTTTGTCCCGCAAGCTCCGGCGGAAGACCGGATTTTGTCCCGAAAATGATACCAGTATCCTGGTCTTCACACTGGGCCACGGTCTTAACCGGCCTCAGTAGGCCAGACGAGTCCCGTAGGAGTCCTTCCCGCCGAAGCGGAGAGTAGACTGAAGCCTACCTGCAGAGTGAGGCCCTTATATACCCCTCATTTGATAAGGGTTACCACACGTGGCAATAACAAACCCGCACCATTCTCGGGTTAATCCCGCAACAAAACCAAAATGATGTCTCCCGCCGGAGCTCCTGATTTTGTCCCGAAAGTGATAAGAAAGCTTTTTGTTAAGCGGGACTCCCGAGCGAATGTCTGAGTTCTTGCAGAAAGGGGCTCGGCGCGCCCAGCGAGTTTGCCGCGCGCGCCGAGCGAGCGTCTCTCGTCGTCTGTGTTCTTCGAAAATCATCCCTCGTCTGCTCCGCACCTTGCGAAATTCTGCTCCGGTAAAATCGAGCAACTTTAACAACCTCCGTCACCAAAACTGTACTACTTCCTTCTGCTCCGGACGAAGCGAGAGAGGGCTCGCTTCTCACGGAGCCCTCTATGAGGGGCGCGCGACTAGCGAGGGTTTGTCTGAGGAATTGCCCTTGTGCGAGTCAGATGCACGTATTCATTTGCGGAAGATTTTTTGTGAAGACCGGTCAATGCGGCAGCACATCCTCAACGAGGAGAACACGCGGCCGCAACGAGGACGCAAACGCGTGCGTCTGGCCTGCGATTGCGGTACGAATGGCTCTATCCTTCGTCATATAGACGCATGTGCATCAAACGCGCATCAAATGCTCTGGTACAGATTGCTCTTATTCTTCTTAGACGAAATTTATCGCTCGCGCTATAGGGTAGTGCAGAAGTCTGCGGCTGGGATGGTTTCAGCGCTCAAACTTTATAGTATGATGATCAGTGACGACCAATGCGAGAGCGATTCACTACAGGTTCTGTGAACAGAACTGCATAGCTCCCAATCTCGTTGCTATTGCAGATGAGAAAAGGTTCCATTAACACATGAAAGTTCCATGGACACCCTGGATACCAGGACAACAATGGCCATCAGGACCTGATTCGAACCCTTCTTCTAGGAGGGCTCTCCTTCAGTTTTTAATTAGCATCTACAGTACACAATTTCGGAATTCCATAGGATCCATTATCAAAGAGTTACATTGTCAGCTAACGGTGTAAGGGTGATAAAGTGGGTAAGCCGGGCGCCCATCCAGAATCGAAACCAATTCTGAGGTGCGCATCTACTACCCGTCCTGCTGGATGTTCTATCGCTTGGTTGAGAATGATTTCAAAACTAGTCTGCCGCCGCCATCTAATGTGGATGTTCACCTCAAGAACAAGATAAGGCTTCTCTTTCTGGGGTTACATTGTAACTCGATCCCCTTTATGGAGACTTTTAATCACACTTTTCAATATGCTTACCAATCTCTTGTTTTTCTAATTAGCCTTCATTCCTGCTGGCTCGCTCTCCCTCCTCACACATTTCCGCTACAGTGTGACGATACCACTATTTTGCGATGAGCGCGAGATTTTTCAGTTTATTGACGTTGTCGCGAAGCGATCGCTCCTCTCCAAAGAAAGCCCGAGGCACCGTACCCATGATCGCGCTGCGGGCGGCTGTGATCTGAATTTGACCACATCCGCCTATCGGCTATCGATAGCCTCGGCCTGCTGGCGGGCTCACTTTTGGCTTCGAGAGCATTCGGCCGGCGGCAGCCCTATTTCCTTCTTTATTCATTTTCCGTTTACCCCTTATTTATACTGCATCAACTGTTCGTCATTATTATTGCATGCGTATTCATACTTCCGTTACTACATCCTACTTCATGTGGCATGATATTGACGTACTACATTTAGCTAACCACAGCTGCAGTTTTAATCCGTCATAAAGTGATCGGCTGATGACATTTTTTATGATTTCATTCTAATCACTCATCACCTTTTCAATGTTTAACATGAACATTAGAATTAATAAATTCTTCCTGATTTTATGCTGACTTTCATCACACAAATGGTTTATCCTCACGTCTTTTTATGAGTGATTTGAATTCACTTTTTACGCATTGTCCTGGTTCGTGGTATTGGGTGGTCGGCCGGGCCCACTGACCCCCCGATCGCGACAGACGTTGAGAGGAATACGCATCTGCGTCCTTAGGACTTTCCACTGTAATCGCCATCTTTTTCGGGTCCATTCAAAGGTGCGGGCACATTCTTTCACGTCAGGTTTTGTATAACCAACGTTTGCCTTGGTCCTTACAATACAATACAACCGTCGTCCACCGGTGGTGTGTGCGTGTTTGCGCGTCTCGTACCCTCTGCTGCCGCGTAAATCCCTCCCGCACACCTTCGGCTGCCTTTACGCTCTCTACAAACCACCAACACCGTCGTATTCCTGATCACGCTTCGAGTTGACGTCAACGCTATTGGCACTTTTTTTTTGTCTGTGGCTTTATTTTAGACTTTGGAGTTCATTACTCAGAACGTGGATCCTCTTAGTTGGAAGCAGGAAAGGGTAAAGATCACAGGTTGGATAGCTGTTTAGGCCTTTTTAATCACTAATTATTTGCGGAATTGTCAGAAACCTGCAAATTGCTTATGAGAGTTCAATCCTTTACCAGTTCCTAATACATAGCTGAAGAAAGTTGGGCATTATTCTGGACTTCGGAACCTCTTATAATGTCAGAAGCGTGGTAATTTTTTTTTGGAGACGACATTAAAAATTTTGTTACTCTACTGCTACTGATGTTTCGCATTTTCCTGCATTTACCAGGCAATACCAAAGTTTCTCACCCATTCTTCTGTCTACCTAGATTTCCTCGAGTCTACGTGAGACTTCTCTCAGTTGACCCTCTTTTTATAGAAGAATTTTCAAACAGTGATGGTTACGAAAACATAGCTTCAAAGACACTGTTTCGGCCTTCCAGTTCAATACAGTCAAGTACGTTTAGAACCCCATGAGATGAATGCGAATTTTCCGCCATGAAAAATTTCGTCTGAAGGTGCGTATTGCTAGTGCGTACATGGTCACATACATACGTAGTTGGATTCCCAAGCTCTCTTTCCTCAGTTATCCTTTTCTGTTAATTTCCTCCTTCGCCACTGTTCTTCTCTTTTCTAAGATATGAATTGTGCACTGCCATTGCTTGCACATAGCATTAGCTTTTTATGGAACAATCTCAGTAGGGCTCAGGACAACTAAAACGTGCCTGAAGCTAGCACCATCACGTAGTTTTTTATGGACGAAGCATTCGAATGTCTGCGCAAATTTCATCCTCCAATCGCTGCCAAGAAATTCTGCCTTTCGATTTTTAGGCACTGAACTTGCCGCTACCGTCCATTCTATGGCCTCCGAGCATACGGTGGTCTCTGAAACGACTACAGTTGCTCGCGAAAATTGATCCAGATGATTCCACACCGTATCTTGCATAATGACCACAAAAAATTGAGAGGATCCTTTCGAAGTGTTTTTAATGTATTTGATTTGCTCCTAAACCGTGGGACGAGCACTGGCTCATGAATACTTCGTACATATGTACAAGTGCTGTGGCGCAATTGCCCGCCTCGCGGGACTTCGGTATTGACGTACCCATAATTTTCAACAAAAGCGGATGTAGCCGACAGTTGTATTTTCCATCGCGGACCCGTATCCTCGCGTTTTTCTCACTGCTGGGCCAAGGCGAACCAGTACCTACCCTGGCTCCCTCGGTATTACGCCAAGGCGGACTCATCCTCCATCGTCGGATTCGCATTCTGTCGTTTCCCACACTATTGGGTGACGGCGGACCCATTCCCCATCGGAGTCCCGAACTGTCGTTTTCCTCACTAATGGGACATGGTGTACCCATGGAATTGTGATCTGGTGCTTTACTCTCTCCTCCATCGGCGGACCCCAATCCTGGCGTTTTCACTGCTGTTTGGCCAAAGCGGACCTGTATCCTGTCGTTTTCACCATTGCTTCGTCAAGGTGAACCGATACCCTGGCGTTTTCACCACTGCGTGGCCAATACGGACCCGCATCCTGGCATTTCCACCAGTTCTTGCCCAATGCGAACCGGTACCCTGGCGCTTCCCTCACTATTAGGCTGAGGCGGACCCAACCGCCATCGGAGACCAGTATTCTGTCGTTCTCATCACTAGTTGGCTAAGACTGCCACGTATCCTCGCCTTTCCATCACTGCTTGGCCGAGGGGACCCAGCCTCCATCGTCGGATCCGTATTCTGTCGTTTCCCACACTACTGGGCCATTGAGAAGCGTTAGGTAGTGCGAATGACATTCAACCCCATTCGAAAACGCTCTACTGATCACAGACAGAACCCCGAGAATATAACCACTGATAGCAACATCCGCTTTATTTTCTGTGATAGACGATTCAAGGTACAGTCGTTCCAAAAAATACTCGCCTCCGGCATCTACCGCCCGTCTGCTGAGCCGCGCCGGCCTCCTATGCATTATGATCACGCTAAACTGCGCGTCGACTGAGCCACGTTGCAGCACGTATCATAATGCATAGGAGCCATGGCGCGGCTCAGCAGACGGGCGGTGGATGCTGTAGGCGAGTATTTTTTGGAACGACTGTATGTCTTTTCATACACGTGGCAACGTTTGAGGCTACCTGAAGCATCTCCTTTATCCATGTAGTCACTGAAGTGCCGATATCTTTGAAGAAGAAGAAATCTAATCCCGTTCTTTAGTGACTGTTTTGCATTCTTGGCTGTGTTACACCTAGTTACAACATTTGGAGTTTAGAGGGAGCAATGCATACGCCTATGTTTTCGAGAAGGACTGTATGTGCATATAAAGATGAATATCTAGGGATGTGCTAGACCACCTAAATGCTGGACCACCTAAAAAAGGCTTGCATAGGGCCGTGAATGCAACATTTCATTGTCTCGACTTCACTGGATCCTTCCACTCTGCAAACCTAGATTCGTTAGCAGTGGCCAAAAATTGGATGGATTCAGTCTGTCATTCCAGTGACTCTGGAAATTGTGTCTCGCTGACTGCAGAGAGCTGTCGTTGACCTCTAAGGCGGAACCGCTTAGTGTGTCACTTATTACCTGCACAGATTGAATGTCTGCTCAACGCTGCATTAGCGGCATTCCACTACAAAGGCGATAAGACAGTCAACAAACACATGGAGGTCCTTCAAGTACTTAATGGCGTATGAATATGATGCGATCATTAATAGACGAGAGCCTTTGGATCCTAATGGGAGGTCAATCAACTCAGAGTAGACGAGTTAAAACTTAGAGGATGACAAGCTGGAAAGAGATTCCGAATTGGGGAAAGAGGATAGCAGGATATTTCCGAGTGATTTTTCACATTTGAACCTGGCCGATTAATTAATTCCTATTAGGATTTCTAGTATCTCTTATTGGTTGTCACTTTATCTTTTCGCTTCATGAGTTCATCGTCACCGTTCCTACGTAGCAGAAGGGAAGCCATCATAAAAACCGTTCCTAGGTAGCAGAAGGGAAGCCGTCATAAAATATAAAACTGTGCCATTAGGATCGATTTACTCTTCCAATTTTACAGTTTATTCTTTGCAACTATCCAATGAGCGCCACATTATTTCTATACAAACAGTGGTTGAAGTTTTTTTTTGTGTTTTTCCCCTGCCTTACGCTGGAACGCAAGTCTTTTTTGAATGCTCTATGCATGCTTAAGATCTTGTACTAACAATATGTTAGCTAAAGAAAATCCGGTCTCACTTCAGGAATTTCTAAGTTGTACGGGTTACCACTCTAATGATATGAAGCATCTGGTGCATTTAAGGGAATTTCGAAGCGAAAAGTTAGCGCAAACCATTGCAATGCGCTTGAAAATGAAGTCCGCTTGAAATTCTATCAACTTTCACATTTCCGAAATCAACCTCTCGATTAGGTTGTCAAGAACTAACACTACTAGAATTTCTTGTCGAATTCAGTTCTTCACGCTGTTAGATCATGCTTCATGATTGCTGTTTTTTGAGATGTGGGTTGCACTCTTCCTGCGTTCCTCCTACCTTTCCATTTTTCTAGTTACCCATCTCTCTCTATCTCTCCAATATCGAAATTTCCGAACTTTTTACGTTTTGCGTTTTTATTCCTCTGGCTCTCTGTATTTCATTACCTGATCCCTTACCAGACTACAGGACATACTTTGTCTGACGAGTCTGTTGGCTTCTATTGCTTCCTGAGGAGAGAATATGGACCCTTACTCTCAGAAACCGTATGAGTGGAAAGGTTGCGCTCCAGTTTCTCGGAACCAATTCCTTTTCTTACAGGTAGGAAATTGCACATGCAAATCTAAGCAAGTCTGGTCGCAAATTAAAAATACTGTGGAATGATAGTAGGACGTAGCAGCCGAATGTAACGGCTTTTTTAAGATTACGTAGCATCTTGAAACTATTTTCTGGATTCCTAAACATTACAAATATCAGGTTGGTCCGAAAGTCTCGGACCAACATTTATTCTTCGACTCAGAATTTTTCGGTTTTTAATTGAAATTCTTCGACAACAGAATGTCGCAGAATGTTATACAATCTCTCAACTGTAAAAATCGGGAAACCAAGTTCGTTCCATACCAATAATGTTGTGATCCTTTCAAAAAAGTGCAAAATTTGGCGCATCACTTTCGGACCAACCTAATATTTTCCGTTCTACAAGAACTGTGACTCAAAGCATGGAGCTATCCTACCGAAGTATTTATTTACTAGTTTTGTTGTTGTTCTCCACTCGTAATCTCTATTAGAAGTGCTTGTTACGCTCCTTGCATAGTACTCTCACTCTATTCGGATCTCAGCATTCCATACACTTTATCCGAACCTGGGGCAATAAGGCGTGTCTGGTTGAAAGTGTCTTGAGGACTTACGTATAGGACTGTACTATACCTACAGTGGATTTTATCACATCTGAACCAAAAGCTGAAAATACTGCCTGAATAAGAAATAGGAGAAATATTTTAACATCCGCGGACGTCAATCAACGCTATATCACATTGTTATATGAAGTCAGGTCTGAAGATCAGACTGAAATCCATATAATTTGAAAGAATACAGCAAATTTTCAGGGACAAAATTTATGCGAGTACACTGAATCATCTTGAACTGCCAAATAAAGCCTCTAAAATCCATAGTTGGTGCTAGATCGCCTGCAAATGCGTGCGATGGACTCATGGATGCGTATCCGCAGGCGCTATGGCGGCAACCTTTTGTACTATAACGCTTGTTTTCCCCTTAATAAAGAATGGAAACAAATATTTTAACATCCACGGACGTCGACCAACACCATATCACAGCTCTGTCCAGCTTCCCCTTCGCCTGTCATTCACTGACCCTGAATGACCTCGAGTGGAAGTGTTGTGTTGGTTGGTGTGTGTATGTGTGTATGCGGACAGTACATACGGGCAAGTCGATCAATTTGCCGTCTCCGTGGCTGTTTATTTAGCTCGGGTGTCAGCGATCAAGCGATATAAACTGTTATGGCATGCCACGTCAGGCCACCTCTGCTGCACTTCTCAACCACCTTCGCGCATTTCCTTACGTTTTCTGGATTTCAAAAATTGTTCCATTGAATTTTTTCCCTTAACGAATAGCGTTGGATGAGGCTCACGGACTCAAAATTATTTCATAGGATTAGTGGCTGCTTCGAAAGCCATTCAAACTCTCGTGAAGTTTTTGTTCTTTCCTCCAACAATGCTCCAGTTGACACATCCGCAACAATTTAATCTACTAAGCTAAATTTCATATGGTCACCTAAAGGGACCGAAGTAGCATCCGAAGTACGCAGCTCGGCCATGGAACCGGTAGTTTTTAAGGCTCTTAAAACTGGCGCCACAGTCTTACGGGTAATTCACTTGGAAGGGCTAGTTTGAAACTCCTATAACTCCTGAGGGGTATGGAGCGTTATAACCGAAGCGGGCACCGCGGTCCAGCTCCATGATTGGTCAATTCACGGAAACGGCCAGTCACAAAACTCTGTGACGCTGGCCTTCCGAAGATGTAACGCTTCAAATCCTCTTCAGGAACGACTGCTAAAATTAATTTCCCTGACCTCAGTTATCGTTGAATATATTCATTTCGTAGTCCAGTTAAATCTTCCCCGAAGAGATTTTTGTAAACAAATGTGATGACTATCCGTAGCCTCGGTTGCTGTTAGGCCACGCCCACTTTTAAAGCTTCCCCACGCTTCCTTTGTAAGAGCTGTTTCTGGATATGACTGATCGTCAGCAAACATTTGAATCTCACAGGCATCATAAAATACTTGTCCAAAGGAGTGTGTTCAGCAGGACAACTCGTCCGAGAGTGCCACCACTCGTCCATCAGTTGTCATTATCATGTGTTCCGTCACTCCGCGTGAGAACCTATCAAATACGCTTCATATGGCCGGATTCAGGGCTGTCGAGGATATAGTGCTCGAATATAGTATAGTATATAGTATATAATATAGTGAATTGACCTGTTGGTATCCTACATGAATTTGTCCGTTGATGTACGTACATGCTTACATATCCAAGCGATTTGGTGCTGGTTATACGTATCTGTTGAATCGATGGAGATCTACTTTCTGTTTTACCACCAACCTGTGTCTCTCCTGTGTTTGCATACCCAAAACTGAGCATGTACGCGGGTAATTCATACTGGAAAAAGCAGCGAATCCACGATTGGTAAACGAGATTCATGAGTGACTACAAAACGGCAGAATTTTTCCACCTAGACACAAATTTACTGAGCAAAGGTTCTTTTTACGAGCTGCTTATAAACATCGTCAGTTTGAAAAAACTCGTAGTAATTCTAGCCATTGGTTGTGGAGATGTAGCATCAGTGTTTGACTGACGCGTCATCGTACTAATAGTGATTTGGAGCTGAGCCAAAACTACAGTAACTCTGCAATACTACTCCATGCTACTTTCAAATTTGGACTGCGCCCTACCCCTGCCCTTGTAAACATAAATACATGCTCAGAACCCCAGAACAACTTGTCTGATCGTATCTGAAACTTGCTTGACCCAAATCGTGACAATTTGTGGAGTGGTCAGTTGTCGGCTTTGCAAGTTCTGTAGGCTTTGGGTGGACAACTTGCCGTCAAGAAAAAGCGAAAGCAAGGTATCAACAAGCTTTGGATCGAGATAGTTGCAAACACTATCAGACATCCTGTTCGGAGAGTTCTGAGTATGCATGGTGATCAATTCCATTCACTTCCCCACTACTGTACGACAAGAATCCTTTCCAGCCTCCTGGACGTCGGTGAACTTTCTCATGCAAATTTGTGTCTCTTCGCCGCCGCCTCCTCTTTTTTCGTCCGGCGATTTCTAGCTGATATGGCGCGGTTTTCTTAACATGTTGATTGGCACATAACGTTACGCCATCGCTCTGCGATAGGCAGCTGAGTCGCTGTCGCCACCGTTCGTTATGCGCCTGCGATTTGTGACATGCTTTGCTAGATAACATCTACCGCATCTGGCTATTGTGCCACAAAAACAAACCGTTTCAGTGGCTGCGCGTTAATGGCAACCCGAAGCACGAGTATGCCGGTGCCCCTACCCAGATCTTATCATAACTGCACATGGGATACACGAGCATTCCCTGGAAGTGATCCGGTTATTAATTCCGATGTAGTCAGAAATGACGAGTTTAAAACAGTACAATTTACCCAAGAATATGCTCCCAGTAAGCAGCAGAAAGCGCGAGAAGTGCCAATTCCTTCAAATGAATTAGCCTCTTTTGAGTCGTCGGAAACACCACAACTTATCCAGGATTTTTCACCACTGAACGTCTCTTCTCTCACACTAACGGCGATTCCATGGAAATTTATAAGGCAACACCCACGGTTATTTCGTTCTTATAGATTTTGCTCTATTCCTGGGTGGCACTGTAATGAAAACGAACGCAGTGGTGATTTTTGTCAAATGAGAGGCGGGCCTACGTCGGCGCAAAATTCCTAGGATTATTGGGACAACTACCACATAAAGAGCAATTTATACCACATGCGACTATCAGGCGCACGCATGCACTTGCGAAAGATTTTCGATGAAGACCGGTCAACGCGACATGAAATTCTGAATGAAAAGAAAGCAGCGCAAGCGCGTGCGACTGCTATGCGACTGCGATGCGACTGGCCCCTATTCTTCATCATGTAGTCGCACGCGCGTCAGTCGCACGCATCCAGTATAAATTGCCCTTAACCAAACGACAAAAATCTCCAGGCACCAAAATTTTCGTGATTGCTGCCTTCGAGGATTTCTAATACCCGTATGTCTTGCAATAACAGTCTAGTGCGAACACTTGGTTAATTCAGCGTTTCGAGCATAGAAGAGGTGACTATTTTGTTCGGAAGCTTAACTCATTGTGGAGGGTTCAGTAGTTCAGATTTCTTTAGTATTTTTCTGGTAATAACAGTAGTTTCTTGAAAAGCACGCATATCTGTAAAACATAGACCGGTACCTCTTTTCATGGTACCTAATACGAATTCTCCTGAATGCCTTAATTGAAATTGCAAGACAGAATCAGTAAGGATTACTCTTACGAGGGAAGGATACCAGATGTCCGTGGAATCTTAAAATGGGGTATGCCTGTTAGTGTATAGCTGACCATGCTGATCCCCGTTATGTTCTTTGTCGGCGCTCAATGCCGCTGCAGAAACAGTTACGACGTTGTATGTGCAGTATATGTGTACAGTTTCTACTTTCATCTACCGAAACCGTAAGAAAATGAAGTTGCCGTGCAAAATGGATGCAGAATTTGTTATCAGCAATCTAAATAACCCTATATGCAGAATTTAATGAGAGAATATGTTCATCTACACCCGATTTGCCTAGGCCGGATCATTCATGGAGGTCTCATTGATCGCGTAGATGAGGTGAGTGGTGGTGTAGTGATAAGTGTCTCGCTCTTCAAGGAAGCAGTCCCAGGTTCAATCCCTTCAGCAGTTCAGCTTTTTGCATTTCCATTCCACGTGCTGTTTTCCTTTGAGAATCGATTCTATGCTATTTTATAACGTTTTTCACTTGCAATTCCATGATCTGAAAGTGCGGGAGCTTTTTGAAGGATTCTCATCACCTCGTCTTTGTTAGCAGTGCAACTGGTAATGGTAGGTGTATGGTGCTTACGTGGTTCAAATTTTCAAGAATTTTTTTAACGCTGAAACTCCCCATAGTAGGGTTATCTGAGGTGCTGAACACGAATATCGTACCCACTTTGAACCGCAATCCCATTTCTGTAGGCTTTTCTAGGCTTAAAAGCACCGTGGCGAACAGAAATAAGTTGTCCATTTCGGCATCTAAATGGTAGTGCCACTCAAAGTTATGTTGACATTTGTGGTCAGCGCCTAAAATAACCCTTCTCTGCAAAATTTGGAAGGATTCTGTGAGGTGCCTAAACTTGCTTATGCCCACATATGTATGTCTCCCTTGATACGACTGGTACGAGCACTTCCATCTTTGGCAAACCGGCGTAAACGGGTATTCCTTCGGTGAAATTTTGCATATGGGGTTATTTGGACTGCTGATCACAGATTCTGTATCCATTTTGCATGGCAACGCGGTTTCCGTGTGGTTACGGTAGATGGTTGTAGAAAGTCCATGTACGTATACACTGCACATGCAAGGTCATAACTTTTCCTGCAATGGGACAGAGCACAAATGGGGAACATATTACAGATCAGCATTCCCAACTTCACATTGCTAGGCATATCTCATTTCGAAATGCCACGGACATTTGGTATCCTTCCCTTGTAAGTAAAAAAAAGGAGCTTTTGCCTCAAAGGCACCGGCCCGCCTCAGCGCCATTTTTCTAGTGAAGTTTCTCATGTAGAAAGGATCTACAGAAGCTGTTGATCACAACACTATTTCCGATTCCATGCAAAGTGCCGAACCAAGTTTTTGAGGAGCGTTTAGGTGGAGCAGAGGGGCGGGACGAAGCGCCTTGTGAACAATTCACTCCCGGGTGCTCACCTTGTGAGGGAATTGGTGCTCATGGTGAGAGTTTCTCATCCATCCTTCAACAGAATTGAGACTGCGGTTCATAGGTGACGTCCGGAAAATTGCGAAAGCGACGGTTTAAGGAAAACTCGACTGGAAGCAAACCCCTATTTATTTAACCCATACCATGGAAAATGAAATTGGAAGTTTGCAGGCCTGGAATTTTTCCTGTTTCTTGGATCTGCACATTATTGCGTGTACTAATAATATTAAAAGATAAAATACTCAATTCACTCGTAACAATCTGTATGTAGAGGTGGCGAAAGATAGTGCCTAAGAGTAATTGCTACCCAAAGAGAAAATATGTAGGTCGCACTCATAGCTTTTGTTTCCCTGTTTCATGAGTTATTTGTATGAAAGATCCATGTACATACATCACTGCGAAACAATTGCCTAATCCAATGGTAGGACTTCACGCTCCCAGGATTACGTCCTGGCTTACTGAGCCTGCAGATATGGTGTAAGCGTCCAGACTTTCACCGAGTGTATGCGGACGAAGTCTTTTCCTTGAGGTGACTGCGGTTTTAATAGTGTCAGCTCGTCGGACTCACTCCAATTATTGCTCTCTTCTATCTTGTCCTCGAATTTTTAACCTCTTCCATGCTATGAACGATCTGTCATGTATTACTGGCTGCCGCGATCCCTGCTATCCCTCCACCAAAAACTGGCCAATCAAGATTTACATCCTAGCGAGGAACTTATGCGGAAGAACTTACGCTCATCTACTGGATCCCCATATGATTGAGAAATAATCCGGATGCCCATTCCCCCAGTCATACTTACGAGGTCGCCGCGATCTTTTTTTACGCGATTGTGACCCAAATTCGCCTAGATACTCATCTTTACGATGACCTTTTTCGCGCCTCACCTCGTAGTAAACACTAAAAAACATCGTGCGAAAATTGGGTCAGCATATAACACTTTTTTCCTGAAAAGAATTTTGTTGTGAACCGACCGTATACTAGTAACCAGCTGGTTTAGTTTTGTCACACTTCGAATTGGAAGTCTTGCTTTTTCTGGTTAAATTTTTTGCTCAAAAAAACCCTAGAGATCGCACATAGTCCAATTTAAGCTTTTGCTGAAGCCTTTTTTGCCAATGAGCATCACCTGCAAACCTAGGAAATCTTTCTCCAAGCAGAATTTACGGACATTTCCAGGATGCATCTCTGACTTTCCTCCCTGTTTTGCACCAATGTGCTATGTTGCTCTACCAAATGAATTTGTCAGAGTAAATATTATACATGGGCGTACATGCATCACTGAGATTACCCAAGGCAAATGTATTGAAGTCCGTTTCAACAATGAGCAAATTTATGGCCCCATGCATTACTGAGATTATCCATGGCTAACGCATTAGCACCACTCAAATTTACCCATCGTTAACATGGGCGTCAACATCTTTACCCTAGGTAATCCAGTTGATGCATCCAAACCCTAAGGGTGCTAACACGTTCACCTTGGGTAATCTCAATGATGCATGCGGCCTATGGTCGCTGCGAAGAGGAGCAGAATTTCAGAATTAAAAACATGAGAACATGTACCTTTATGAACTGCTGTGCATAGGCAACCTAAGTACTTATACTAGGATATTTCTTCTCAAAGCCGTGTTATTTTTATCCATTCCTGGCGTCAAATTTAAGGATAGATAACCTCACATATGAATATCCCGGTACACATTCGTCCTGACTCGCGTTAGCCATTCAAGCCTTGACTGTTCTTGCTTCTTCTGAAGAATTCAGGTATGGAACGATAAACTCGGTTAGTGTGGTTTCTTCTACAGCTACAGTACTGGAAAGGGAACGACCTGGGCAGTAATGCATCATTAGGGTTACCAAGGGTGAGTGGGCCGTAGTGCTCAAACTTACCCATATTTGGAACAGGTTTTAAAACATTTACCCCGGGTAGTCCCAGTGATGAATGCCGGTACTGCAATCTCACCATGAATCTGATACACCATTTCACCGAGAATTCTTGATTGGCTGACGAAATGCCCTGAAGATGTGTTCACATTTGGGTGTAGGTCATGATGAGGCAAAGTGAGGCGGGTCCTTCTTCTGTGATTGGCTCATCGTTCGAATGGTGCAATCACAGAAACATAACCCGCCGTGTTTTGCCTCATCATGACCCACACCCCCTACATTTGAATTTTTGAGTTGAGGACAACCCATTTGACGAAACTTTCACTGTATTTTGATAGAAAAATGAGTAGTTAATAAGGTAATTGGAAGGTTAGGATTTATGGATGAACAACGACAACTATCACCTCCCCCTCCCC
>JARK01001341.1:677146-715990 GCA_000688135.1 Ancylostoma ceylanicum | reverse complement strand
AGTGGGCGTGGGTTGTCGCGGTAGGGGGGGGGGGGAGAGTGGGACATGGGCGTCACCTCGGAGCGTCGTCGTCGTCATTCAACAACATACATACACACATACCTTTCAAGTGCTTGTTTAGCATATGCAAATCGAAACGTTGCGGAACGAGCGCGCCAGTATTTACGGCGGTTGTGAGAACGTGACAGCAGGGGGTGTGAACGGGTGACGGGCGCGAGAGGGTTGTTGCGATGCGGTTAGGTTGCAAAATGCTCCAACTTTGACGAATTTTCTTGAAGTTTTCCATTGGTATTCGTACTCAAGCCATATGAGTCATCAAAACTGCACAGATCTACAGTGGTTGTACTCCGGAAAAACTTCGGATTCCGTTCAACCGTTAATCTGTTGCGTTACGGCGATAATGACAGTTACGTGCATGACAATTACGTGTTTGAGCTCTAATTCACTGCTTTCTAAGGAACACCCCTGCTGTCTACTAAAGGGCTTTGGTGTTGGTATTCATTGATCCTTTTTTTGCTGAGATCTTTACCTTCCTGATCCCTCCTTCCTCATCGTGTACTTAAATACCCAGCGCTTCAACCCATTTTTGATCCATTGCATTCGCTATTCCAACCAATCCATTTTTTACCCCTTTCTTTCATTTTTCCTTTTTTTCACCATATTTGCCTCCCTAAAATTGAATTGATATTTAATTAACTCCAATTCTGGAAATTGTGATTTATCAAAACAACACAATCACTGAGGGAACTGTCACCTTAGCTTCCAACTCCCTAAATTCCGCCCCGTTGCTAACCCCATCGCTTTACCAAACACATCAGCTCCATATGAATGATTTGAATGACGATTCACGGCTTTGTTTGATGATCTTTTGCCTGACAGCCAACCTGGCATCGCCTGTACAAACAGAGCCGTTCGAAAACGTTTGAATCGTTTCACAATCGCCTATTCCTTGATGGTACAGATTGGATTTTTCCAATGCCTCTGCAGGAATTTAGCTACACTTTCATGTGGTCAGTCCATTGGTTTGACTGCAATCAAAGATTGTTGGTTGTATGTTTGCGGGGCAACAGATTTAAGGATTTTCCCCGTAACGCTCGAATAAGTCACCTTTTTGTTGGGAGAAAATCCTCGAGTCAGTAGGATAGAGAACTTCTAATTGTAGTCATGGATTTCTTCAATTTTGGCCTTATTCATCTTTGTTACTTAACAGTTTTCAACTTCATCTCTGCCTTATGCATACAACCCTCCATCTTTGCTCTGATGTTCTATGAATGGACATTCGTTACATATTTCTATTCTCAATTTTGTTTCTTGAGGGTAACAAATAATTCCACAAAGGGTGGAATATAGCTTTTTTTCTGAATAACGTACTAAGAGTCATTCTGATATCTCATTCGGTTTCTAACGCAAAAGTGGAAAATGGTCATTTTTCTTTTTCTTTCATCCTGAGCAATTGGGTACATACGTGCTCTGTTTCTAGGGCATTTTTTGTGTTCCAATGAATAAAACACCTTAACGTTCAACACCACTGCAAACCTCATTCAGATACATAACAAGGTTCACAAAAAAAAAAAAACAGAAACACAATTCTAAGGTGGTTCCGACTAGGTACGACAGACCGCCACGTATCTCTTCATTTACGAAAGCTGAAAAGTTTTCTGCTAAGGTCCATCTGTTTCATTTACGTAAAATTCTGGGCCACAATAACGTAGTATCCTTCTTCCCGAGCTATACCAAGCAATTCTTTTCATTACTTCGTTTTTCCATTTTCATTGTGCTTCCAAGTATCGTTATTTTAGCATTCATCAAAGAACTCGATCAAATAATGCAAATCCACATATCAAAACATTTCTGCTCGCTTAGCTGCAGTTATTCAGCAATCTTGAGCGTTCCTAACCTCTGAGACTTCTGATGATTCTGGTATAATCTAGGCAAATCTCATTTATCCCTCGAAGTGGATATCACCCAGCAAATCACACTAATTATTTATGCAAAACCCCACGCTACGCGATAGCAGGGAGCCCGTCAAGGCCACATTGTGACTGAAAAATGTTGCGACACCACGGTTCAAGGCGTTCTTTATTGCCCCGCAAAGGTGAACGCGAGAAGTCGCAGGCGTTTCCGAGTGCCACGTGGCCGCGGCGGCTGCGGCGCGGTGTCGTCGCCGCGTCCCTTACCAGTCAGTCAGCCCGAACTGTACTTTGCTATGCGGTCATAATTCGATATGTCAGCCAGCGTCGTCGTCGTCGTCGTCGTCGTCGTGGCCGAAAACGGGCCGAGCACCATTTTCTCGACTGACCTTTTTCCACCACCCAAGTGTTACCGTAAACTAGTGAACGAGTAGCGCTGCAAGTCCGCCATATGGCCTCCGCCGATGAGCCGACAGCCATTGGTCATTCGATGGCTGCTCGCAATTCTCGCGCAAGTATTCTTGATTTATATCGAATCACCGGCGACGACCAAGGTTATCGGCACAAATTTTCGCGCAACCCCTTAACATCGACGTCCACCTTGTTATTGTGAGTGTAAAAAATCGATTGTATCGATTGATATATCTCGATATTCCTGCTGTTCAACTTCAATGCTTCAAAACATGTTTTGTTGCATTGTCTGGTGTCGCTTCGTCGCTTCACGCTATCGATCAGCCAATTTATTACCAGATTCCGGGCGTTTTTACCATTACCATTCCTGGCATAAGTGTCTCGTGCAAAAGCTGGACCGTGCAGATATTGGAATGTACTACTTACTTTCCTGAACGAACATTATGTAAGACCTGTGGAATTCCCTAGTATTGGTGTTGATCGATTGGGAAGAATGAGTTTCGTGGACTTTAGTTGGGTTAGGATGTGCTGTCAATTCCAGAATCCATGATTTTCAAAATCAGTCCAGAACTGCATGTGTTCCGTGAAGCTACAGAATCAGTGCCTTCTTGACGTGTAATCGAATTCTCTACCTTTACTGAGCGTGAGCTAACCCTGCAGCACTTTCACCATCACCACAACCTTCAAATTTGAAGCAAATCCCACTTCCCAAAATTCTAGGAAGTGACGATGAAGTCCTGATTATTTTCGTTCAATCTGTTGCATCTACTATAGTCTGTTTCAAATGCGACGATACCTGAACATTCGTGTACATCATCTATTTTGCTCTCCACCCTCTCCATTTGTTGCGCACTTTCCCACGCTCTTCTTTGTGGCATTTCTTCAACTATCTTTCCAAATGAAACAGATTGTCAGCAGCACGGTCGCGAAGGGATTTTTTTCTAGTTGTAACACGTCTTGACATGTACCATTTACTCTAGCTATCAGGGCCTTGCTGTCGTCGCTGACAAGTTGTGCGTGATAATTTGTAATAGTCCTTGTCAGAACTTGTCAAGACATGTCAGAACTATCGAGTCAGAGTGGCACTCCGCGTCGCGACTATGCTGCGTAGCGGTTTTCGTGCGCTTGAAGAGATTAGAACTAATTCAAGCTGAAACCGGTTCGAGAATCCATGATGGTAGGCGGTCAAGACGTACACCGCGACGCGACCGCGCCGCACGCGCATGCTTCCTAATTCCAGATTCTTTCTTCAAAGTTGACGCATTGGATGGCACCGGTGGACATCTCCTTACACTTTTTCCAGCTCCGATGGCATTCATCTGTCCCAGCTTACCACAGAAAACTTTTGTGTTTCTCCCCAGCGCTGCTCGTACGTGTGAAGGCTGCAGCCGCGACGCGCACATGAATCGACCAATCACAGCTCAGAAGCGTACGTCTTGTCACGCAGCCATCCATGATAGTACCATCCATTGAGGAGTTAAAACCTTCGACAGGTTTCTGGATTGTAGTGTTTGACAGGGATACGAGTGTGCGAAGATCATCCACGGCTAAAAAGTTATTGTAGATGTGGTACAGCGTGTTTCTCCGAGAACATAGTTGGAGAGGTATTAGAGAAATAGAGGAAGCGGGAAAGTGCGCGGTATAGGTAGAGAGAGACCAGAAATGCAGACGAGAGGTACAAATGTAAGAAATTCACTTACTTCTATTGAGTCAGGACTTGTGGTTTTGTTACCTAAGTTCTTAGACCTTACACACTTAGGGTCTTGTTCACCTCAGTTCTTCAAGCTTTCGCTTTTGAAGTGGGAACTAATGGGTAGAAACTGGAAACGAATTGGAGACTCCAAATTGAGGCCAAAGAAACTCCAATCTACTGTTTTTCCCAGTTTCGTGCGTTGCCCCTCACTTCGCATCTCAAGAATCCTATGAGTTTCATCTTCACTTCCTGCTGAGTTTTTGGCAAGTTTCTGCAGTACTTAAAGGTAGCATTACTCATAACCTTTCTTTTTCTGGATGTTCTCATTCGCCCCATAATACTTTTGACATTAAATGCATGGACTCTCATTCAGAAGAAAAAGTAGGTGGGGGTAGATCAATTCTAGTACTACTCCTGTATAGCAGCCGAGCACAAAGTTGGACGAACTTGCAAGATAGCGCGGAATTTCCCCATCTTTCTGGCATTCTTTTTGTTCTGGAGGACACCGTAGTCTTTTCCCAAGCACTCTATAAGCGAGAAGGATGTTTCCCACCCACATTGGGAGGAATTCATCTTACCTCCCAGCAAGGATATTCCTCAAATGTGCACATTTTCCCCCTACCGTTGTCCCGTTCTGACTTTATCTAATCTCTTATAACCCTCGTAACCAGTGGTCAAGGCCAGGTTAGTAGCTTACTGCCCGATGCGCCATAATTGCCACCTCCACAGTTCGTTCATCACTCGAGATTCGATCACTTTCACATACTTATACGTATCGTAAATCATTGACGTTGGGCTATCGTAATCTCGGGTTGGGATCTATTTTCGGGGAGGCGTGTCCTTGGACCGCGGCGGACACGCCCACATTGCGAGGAGTTCTACCTGCCGGTGGAGGGTCATTTGTATGCTGGACCAATGGTCACTGTTCACTTGGTCTTGCGCCTTGCTTCTGTTTAGTAGTACCCTTAGGCTGTATATATTATAGTATTAGCACTATTTATAGCGCTAGCGCTAACTTCAGTCCTGAAGAACCCGCACAGTTACAGGGTCACCTATGAGAATAGTTAGTTTCTCTAGTACTGTCCCATAAATCTTGTCCCCTCTATCTTCGAAAAATCGAATTTCTGAGGGGTAAAGCATTTTCCAAGGGATTCATTGACCACCTCCCCCCCCCCTCCTCATAACCCCTTCCTGCCCACGCGCGTGCTGCTCGTCACCAGCCAACCAGCCGCTCTTGACCTGCTTCTACGGTGTCGCGGCATTCTGCGCCCCGGCGTCCTTGTCAATTGTTTTTCAGCCGCCGGTTCATTCGGGCCCCACTTTGTCGTCCATTCATCCGACCACCTCATCTCACCTCACCTCATTTCTACTGTATGCCGGGGATGGTTATTAGGCTAATTATGCGTCGATGACAACCGTCACAGTGCGCCAACTGGACTCTATTCGATGACTGGGAATGTGTCCCATCGGGAAAACGCTTTGAACTGTATGTGGTCTGGTTTTCGGAATGGCGAGATTCTATTCTAGGATCTGCTACTTCTAAATAGGTTTTCAAAGGCTACTTTCTCTTCCTTCCCCACTTCATGGTTTAATTATCACACATTTGAGTGCCATCAAAGCTTCAGTGAAGCATCATGCCTCTTTCTGATGGCAGCTCTGTTCCAAAAAAAATTATTGTAACACCAGCCAACCTTTAGTACAGTTCATCCTACTGTCTAAAATCACGTTCAAGATACTTGATCACTGCAACCTCGTGGATTTAAGCGGATTAAAAGTCTACATGCAGATGTTTTCAGTGTTTTCAGTCACTGTGTCCGTATTCCCATAGAGAGCACACAATACTTGGCCACAGCTGCAGAATGGTCCTTCTACTCTGCACATTTTCGGAAATTATGACGTCAGCAATAGTTTCAATCCTAAGCCGAAGGTTCCTGCCCGTGGAACAAGTGATTTACCAGGGCTTAGCTAATATAGACATCTTCAGGAAAGAAGTAGAATTACCACAGTACATTGACAATTTTGGATAGGTTGTCTGTATATGAAATTAGCTATGAAAGCCCTGAAAAATTTAGCGAATAACGAATTCATCGGATTTTTGCTTAATACCATTACGCGTGCGATGAATACGGCAGCCGCGTAGGTAAATTCCATGACTGTTAATGGTGTCATGGATGCCTAGGAATAAGGCCGATTTCTTTTGATAAACTGGGGTTTTGGCCCTATCGCAGTTGAACTTGGGAAAAACTATTCACTGAAAATTTTAAATTAAGACAAAAGTACTCTTCCAACCTGAATATAGGCATTAATTCAGGGCTAAGAATCATGTAACGTTAACCGCAAAAACTCACAATAGTCAGCGTGATTGGTTATCTTGTAGACTATGTAATGTTAGGAGACGCAAAGCTGTGAAATTGGTTTATTAGCCCAGTTTCATTCTGCCATGAGTCCTTAAATCCTTGTCCTAGTTGGTCTTTCAGTGACTTTTCTCGAATTTGGCAACACATTGTGGAACGAAGAGGTCGTTGTATCACTGACCACTTTTCGCAGTTCGGGTATCTCATACATTATTGAGATTGTCCAGTGTGAGCGTGTTAACACCATGCAAATTTACCCATCACCAACATAGACGGCAACACATCTACCCTGGGTAATCACAATGATGCATCCAAGTCAAGAGTCCTGTAGCGAGAAGTCACAATAAGCGCGTTCAGTCACAAGTCGATATAATAACCGGAAAATACAGGGCCTAATCCATGCAAAAGGTCGGTTCCCTGACGACTAGACATCCATAGAGTCATTTTTCGGAGCAGCTTTGAACCCTACCAAATTGAGAGGCCAAGAGAAATGGTAGACCGTAGTTGGTAATTTCTACTTTTTTCTCTTGTCTCTTTCCGGAAACCATTCCTTGAACTTTACCTGAACGTTTACATGTTCGGGTGGGCATGCAGAGCTAAAGAAGAGTGGATAAAAACATCAAAGTGACTACATAAGAAGCGCCATATGAAAGTTTTCAGGGGAATCAGGAGGACATCCCACATTGAGATTTCATACTACGTAAAATAGTTGTAGTTCCAAATAGATGAATAATTTTGGGCTCTTTGGAACTCTAGTACTTGTTGTTCAGTACAATTTATGGTCAAAAGCCCCCTCTCCTTTTCTTTATATTCTCCAAACCGGCAAAATACCGCCTTTTAATCGACCTCACATAGTCCAGTCAATAGATGCATAACTCCACCAGACCATAATTGTAGACCACCTTCCTCCTATGCACAGCTGCTAATTGCTGCTGGTGACAGTTGCTCTACTGAACCCCACCTCCGCCCCGCACTCGTCATTCAGACGGGTCAGTGAGCGCGACTTTAGCGCAGCCTCATTATCCTAATCCGTCCCGGTTGCTCTTACCTACTGAGAATTGCCCGATGCCAAACAAGGTCAGTTCAAGTCGACCGTTTCGACCAGTGCTATAGCCTACGAATATCTACTCTAATAAATATAGGATATTTCACCAATTTTGAGGGGGAAGAGGGGTGGGGGTTGTAGCGATCGATATTAATTCGCCGAATTGGGGTTGTGGGTGTTGTCTAACTATAGTAGTGTGTATCACATCACGAGTATTCTTTTCGTAAAACTTTGCAAAACGAGTTTTCGCCGCCGCTGACACGCAAGTCACTCGCCGCACTGGGTGCCACGTAGCGCTCACACACATTTTCATGATAGTTCCGCTAAATCTTTGCAGATGATTGTTGCAGGGCCCCCTAAGGCGCTAAAAGAGTTCCACGTTTGCTTAGAATGTTCCTGAAAGTCCATGCGTAGGAATATCTTGGAATTTACGTAGTTGTCCCTGCTGCTGCTTCGTAGACATGCTAATGAAGGTGAAAACCATGGGATTTGAGATTTTGGGATTTATGAAATGGGTGACCAAGCAAACCTATGATGGCTAGCGTTATTGGTTATCATATAGACTACATAGTGTTAAGAGGCGCAGGTTGTGAAGGTTGGTTTGCTAACTTGGTTTCGCCTGGTTATGCGTTCATGAATCCTAGCCTAGAACGTTAGCCTACACCATTCAGTCCTCTAAGCCCTAGTAAGAGGTAGGCAAAGATAACCCTAGGTGGGTAAGGCACAGTTTTGCCTGACATCTGGGCGAGTTGTCACTCCATAATGAGACCCTCACCTGCTCGTTGCTGACTGTTACTGGTTAGTTAGGCTCCTTTCCCCACGACTGATTGTCATAGTTACTAAGGGACAATGGTTTCTCGTAATTCTGGAATTTTCCTGCATTTTCGTGTACAATATTCCCAGAGCATCTTCCAAATAGTGTGGTTTTCAGAAAAGTAAGCATTTCATTGCGCTCTTCCTCGAAATCTATCCGTAACCCTTTCAAAACCATTTTGTCTTAACTAGAAGATAGTGTAAACGAAGCAAATTGAACCAGGTACAGGTCAGAGAAGTGGAAAAATTGCTGCAAAGTTACTCAGGCGTGATAGTTAAAGATTACTGTTTTGTTTGGACAGAATTGGTAGCCATGTGCCAGAGTGAGCTCTGCCATTGGTTTGTTGGAAGAGTTAACCAATTGCACCAAGGCAGTTTCCAGGAGCCGCATGCATCACTGAGTTTACCCAGGGTAAGTGTATCAACACCACACAAATTTACCCACCGTTGATACGAGACTCGATATGTTTACCTTGGGTAGTCTCAGTGGTGCATCTAGCCGCAGGTGTGTAACGCTGCACACAACATTTGAACAGTAGGAAAATTTTCCTTTTATGACCATCGATTCCTCTGCCGTCACCCAAAAAAAATGAAATTTCTATGTTGTCATGTTTTTCTTCTTCTCCTCGCTGCTGTAGCGAGAATTTTCCCCCTTTCATGGTGATACATCTTTGTTATGTCTGGCTGACTAACACTATCTTTCCTCTACCACTGATCGATATAATTCGCCAAATAGTCTGTTCTTTTTACAAAATATTAGACCAGTTCCTCCACACTGGCAAGCTAATTTATAACTAGTTAGTCGTGTAACAACCGCACATTCGACCACGTTCGCTCTCAGTTTCCTAAGTTCTCCCGGCGTCTCCATTTTTTGCGTGACGTCTCTTCAATAGAATTCACTCGCCGAAGTCGGTTTCGTAATATTCAAGTGCAGGTATGTTTTCAGTTTGACGCGGCTACTTTCGCGCCTTTCGGGCGCTATGGCGCCGGCGCCACCGCGTGGCGCTCACGATCCAGCCCAACCGAGCGAGACATCGAATGCGTCGGAGAAGTTCGTCAATGCTAATATGATTGCTGCACCGGAGTCACTGAGAAGCAGGTGGGCGGGTCTTGCTTGGTGCACTGCGCAAGGATTTTTCTTTAAAACTATCCTATATCATGCAGAAAGGAGAGAGAGCATCATGGATCCAACGAAATCACTGGAAATCTTTATCTTTAAAAAGTGGTTGAAACGGTAAAATTTTCTTCCAGAATGGGATGTCCAAAACTGTAGCCGATAAGCAGTTTACTAGCTGAAAAATATGTAGGTGACGCCCCCTCCACCCGCTCCCCTCTCCCCTCCGCCTTGCTGGCCAATAGGGTCGTAGATGCTAGCTGCACAAGAATCGCTGTAGATACGTACTAGGCAATGCCACATGAATGTCATTTGGGTTACCGTACAATCATGGCAAAACGTTACCGTATACCTACTATAATTCGGAGCGAATAAAAAGCGAATAATTTTGCTACTTTAGTCATCAATCCAGGGAACGAAACATTCAGATATCCAAGAATCAAGAAACTCTGAGCTCTTCATTTCTTTGATATAGCACTATGTTGGTCTCTAGTGTTGAAGCACTCTAATTCTGCATTTGTTCGAGATCGAATACATACATTGACTCTCGAATATCGAATATTTCGAACGAGACGAAAATTCAAATGTTTTTACCTCAGAGACTAATGCTGTGTTGTATGAAAGACAAAGGAAGCCGTAGGGGCTTCTCTTTTCCGAATATCCGAATGTTCAACCTATTTCCCAAATTGTTTATTGAATTAACAAAATTATTCGGTTTTCATTCGGTCCCAAGTATAACATCCACGCTAGCACCCCTACTTTACCCATTTTTGCTCAGCGCCTCTAATATCTCGAGCATTTTAAATATTTTGCTGGATCTCGTTTTTTCTCAACCATGCACAGGCTGGCTGTTCTCACCTCTGGAATGAGTAGGGATCAAATTCAAAACTGTGGAAATCGAGGGCTCAAAGAACCACGAAATCTACAAAGTTAAGGGAATCAGATGTTGCGATTCCGCCTACCCCTATGCCAGATTATATGATTCTGACCAGACATATGTAGATATTTTCTGGTGTTGTATAGGACTTTCCTCGACCACCCTACCAGGGCCCGTATCCAATATACTTTATCCAGTCGGATAAACACGCTCTAGCGGATATGTTACAGTGAATTCGTGAATCTGCTGTCCAATAAAAACATCCGTGGATATGCAGATCCACTCGTTTCACTGAAGGTTATCTTTATCCGGTCGATTTCCGCTTGATAACAGTTTGTGATCTTCTCCATCTCCACTTTGCGTTATTTCTCGTCAAGACATCGCATTTGCGTCAAGAAATGAGCATGTGGATGGATGCGTTGTATTGGATAGCAAACTGGATAAAAATCAGTGGAAATGGATGTGTACAAGCTATGTTTTCCCTCCCATGGTCAAACATATTGAATGCGGCTCCAGAACCATCCATTGTATATCATTTCTCCGAACAATGAGACAGTTTACAGCCACTAGATCTAATAAAAATTGAAGCTCCGCCCACGGGGATGGCGCGTAAACTCGCATGCACTTCTCTCCCCCATTCTTGAATAGGTTTCCTTAGCAATACGAAAATCCACTCAACTTTGCTAATGCTCCCATCTTTCCCAAAAGTGTCAATCAATCGTTCTTTTACTGATCTCCGACGCTAATCGCGGTCAAAGAGCGACAATACGGCGGCGATTTTTATCGCGACAAAAGCGATCGCTTCGGCGATATTAACAAGGCCGGTCATGTCGACTTTTTTTTCGTGACGGCGACGGCGACAAACCTCTATCTTCATCGTGTCTGACCTCTGCCGAGGGGGTGACTGTTTGTTCAAGGACTAGTTGTCCGTTTTTTGAGTTCGACGTATGTTTAAACGTGATGCAAAAAAGAGCCACGACCATGTCGGAGCGACCAAACCTGGTTGTGGATCAAGTTTGAGATCAGGAGTGCGGATCAATTCTAGTTGATTCGAAATAAACAAATTAACTAATGAAGAATTTCATTATTAGTACTGCTTCTGGGCGCTATTTAGTAATGCATGCTGTCATTTTCAGTGATTCGAGTCAGAACCTATACGCCTCGGTGGACAGTATCGACGATGGCGGATCGCAAAACATCTACGCGCCACAGGTATGTGATCAATCATTATCTATATTTTGCATGAGACCAAGGATTCTTACTCCGAAATCGCACAGATGCTGGTTTCACAACATCTACATCATAGATTGTGTACCAGAATGTTTTCATGCTGACAATGAACTTTTTCACCCATCATCGGGTAAGCCTAATATTCAGGCAGGGGCGTGCCTTCAGATCGCACTTCATTGGTCGATACCAAACGTTTACATACGCACTTTGTACTCACTACATCCGATCATCCAAAGTACTGGCTTGCTTGCACTTCTTTAATGTAAGACTTTCCGTCATAAATTTCTGTTCAACTACAGTTGGGTACGTCTGACCTGTGATTTGTTGCGAGAAAAAACGAACCAATGATGTGCTAGCAAAGAAACCGCCTCTTCATCGGGGAAAATCAAACAATAGCTCAGTCTGTTTCTTTTTGGGTAATACTCTCCCAAAGAGGTATTATCCGGCGATGTGCGATTTTGGTACATACAGTGATTTACCTAGATGCTCCAAAGCAAAAAAAAATTCTGGGTACAAATGTCTTGTTTCCATATTTTTCCTGAAACATTTTCTTTCTTTTTTACTTTTTACTTTCACTACTTCATGGACTTGTTGACGCAGTTAAAAAGTCCTTTTTTAGATGCTACCCGGTTTCCTGCCACAGAACCAATTCGTACCCGTCTCCTACGCCCCACCTCCATACGCACAGCTGATGGAACCACCACGATTCTGCGCCAAATGTGGACGTGACGCTGCAGCGGAAGTTGGAGCTGAACCTCCTCGCGAACAGAAGAACCCATTCAGTCAGACGGAACGCAGGAATCCGTTCCAGCACAATCCGTTCCAAAAAGGTCACGAGGAGAAGCGACGAGCGTCATATGGTATGCGCAATGACATGTGGAAAGACAGTGATGAAAGTGGTTATTGTGGGAAGATTCGAAAAGATGAAGAACAGCCGGAAGCACAAGAGGTGAGCGTGATTTGTGGGCTCACACGTCCGGATGCGATGAATTTCGTGGATTTTCAGTGTGGTTGGAAACCGGGGCGTGGAAATAGCCGTAATCCTTTCTCAACACCATCAAACAACAGTCCAACTCAATACAAGGGACGTGAACCCAGGGATTCAGGTGAGATTCAGTTCCTTGGTCTCGGATTGGGTCTAGGATTACTGCATTCCGGAAAAGCGATTGCCAGAAATGGTTAAAGAATTGTTGACCTGTGAAGGCCCTCAAAAGAAATGCGGCCAGTAGTGTGGCCAGTTGAGGTATTCATGAATGATTATGAAGTGCCCGTATCGACAAATGGGTGGGACGCATTTTCCGTTCTTCTCCTCGTTTCTTGCCAAAAAAATTCCCAGTTGTCCTGCCACAGGGGAGAACCTTTCCAGAAACGTTCATAAATCCGGACAGAATAAATTGTAGAGAGAGTTTATGCCTGTTTCGCCTCTTCCCTTAGACAGGCTGTACAATAAAATTATCAACCACTCCTCAGGCTCTTCTGTAGGGCGGAGTGGTTAGGTGGCAGACTAAAGGAGAGGGGTATTTTTTTACCAAAGGGGCGTGGTCTGTCCTCTTTACGAAACGGACGAGTTCTTTGGATAGAAATTCGTTACATTTTGTGTAAGTAACATCTCCAAGATACAGATCATGAACAGTCGGTGGTTCCTGGTAGATGAAGAGTGTAGCAAAACCCAAAAGTTCTTCAAGGGAAACTCGTCCACTTTGGGCGAACAGTAGGCAAACACAAAATTCTTCGAGAACCATGAAAATCCCACCGGATCCGCAAACCTTTCCTTCTTAAGAAAATTCAGAGGAAATATTATGGTCGTTCAACCTTAAAACCTTCCCTGTTCCTATGTGGAGCGCCACCTTTAGAAGGCCCCTTCGCTGCTGCGACAAACCATTTATGTCTCTAGCATGAATTGGTTTTTTTTGCAACTGTCCATTTTCCTTTTGACCTCTGCTGTTCGTTAGGACTTGAGTTTATTCTTCACTTTGATGTAAAATCTTGGATGTGGAGGGCTGTCCCAGGAAAAAGTGAAGCGACCGAGGCCTGCTATTGGCCGCTGGGATAAATTGAACAAATGTAGAACTCAGCTCACTAACCTTGTACAATGTCCCTTGCTCGGAACTCCTATTCTTTCATTTCACTAAAGTGTGACCACTTTCAGAACAACGCGAGAAGTTCCGTAAACCAGCGCCACAATGTCCACAATGGGAAGATCGTCATCATCGAATTAATAACAATTGTCCACTGTGGCATCCTTACAAGATGTGTCTGTGAGTCCGATAGATATTAATTCCTGTAAGCATTGCTCGAAGCTGATTGATTGTGTACGATTTATCAGGAAATTTCCAATCCAAATGGAAAAATCGATTTAGATAGTTATTAGAGGTGACATGTTGATACAGTAGCTGGACTTCACGGGAATTTTCCATTTTGGGAATTTGTTACCTTGGGGGAAATTAACGCGCCAATCCCTTAAGTTATAGCACGTTAAACACCAAACAAATTAGAATGAATTGATGATCCCATGGATTTCAGATTCTATCCGAATTGTCGTTCGACAGCACTCGACTGCGGCTATGCGCACCCGTTCTGTAGCGAGGATGAATGTGAATGTGCTGAAGAGAACAAGGATCCACAGTTGAATCACTGGATCGGTCCGGCACGGTGAGCACATCTCTTGTAATTTTGTCCCTAATTCCCAGCACGAACCGTCTACCCATTCTTATCTCTGTATGATGATTTTTTTTCCGCAAACTTGAAAGACTTGTAAGGTTTCGACCAAAATTGCCCAAAAGAACATTTTTTTACCACCTACTGGGTAATCGAACGGATATGCGTGATTTTCTGTTTAAAATTCAAAAGTTATGCGGAGTATATGAACGGAAACTGAGTCGATCAGGGCAAATGATGTGAACTGGACTGGTTAACTCGTTCAACTTGGATAAGCTCCGCCCTCGCAGTTGAGCTCTGACCTATAATTTTAGTCGCCACATGAAATTTGGTTTTCCTGGCCCAAATATCTACAATTCATAGGATAGCTGGACTAGTTGCCCATAGTTGTTATTTGTTATGTACTGTTGTGGCTTCACTTCTCACCCAGTTTCATTTCAGGACTTACGTCGACTGACCAACCGCGGCGACCCTGGGTACATGGCGTGATCAAACCTGACTACAACCAAATAAAACGCCAAAACCTCAAAAACACCATTGTTTCCGAGTCAAAATGGGTCCTTAATTTATCCATAGAGTAGTTGATCTTTTTAAAGAAAATTATATTCTATGCCGGCCGCGTTCGCCTTTGCCAAATGTGTGTATGTAAATTTTTATTAAGAAAGATTAATAAGTTTTTCTTAAAGAATATTAATGTTGTAATTTCTCCCTCGTTATGATGGGGGTCGGTCGGTCCATGCTCGTCGAGGGCGGACACACCCCCTTTGCTGCGTCAGCAAAACTGTGATAGGTGTACAGTTCCACGTTAGGAGAAAATTATTGTTTATCGATCGATTAAAAATTGACGCGTTCGGATCGATAACTAATACGAATGATTTGAATGAGCTCATTTTTTATCGATTCGAGCGCGTCGCTCCTTTAAATGTGTTGTGTTTTAAGCGTCGATCTATTGATTTATTGATTAAGTAATGCCTTTTCTGAGCGCCTCACCGAAAGTGCCTTGCGTGTGTACACATTTGATTATCCGATTGCTTGATAAATAAAGTTTATGAATCGTTTTTCTTCTGTTTGATTCTTTGCGATTACGTCGTGCTTGCTTCTGCGGACTTCATGGCCAGGCCCCAGTAGGAGATCTTTCCCGGGGCAAAATCAACACGGAGCCTTCTTTCGAAATCCAGCAAAAATTTCGAAATTATTGAGGTTACCTCGAATAAGCCAGAGAAAGGAGCCATCTTAAAAATCAGTGGAGAACTTCAAAGTAAGGAAGAATTTCAACAAAACATCATCGTAGCTCCATCGTCGACAGATCCTGCAAGTTTCCTAACGACATTGCTTATCGGGTTTATAGTTCGAACCATAATCCGGAGAATGTACAGGGTGACCTAAAAATCTTGAGGCGATTTTCAAGTGCTGGGAAAACCGAATAATAAGCAGGGGTTACCACGCCACAGCAGAGGTTTAGTGGAGGAACGGGTAACGAAACATTATTACTAGGACTCCAGAAATCCCGATATTCTTGGTGTTATGGAAGCGAAAACGCACCACAGCAGGGCTGTGAGTGGACATTGGCACCTCTTCATCGTTTTCCTCCCATGTTTTTTTTTTTCAAAGGCGGTCTTCGAAGATTAAGCCTAGACCCTAGGACCAGTTTGACCTTGGCTTTCAGAATTCCTGTACTCTAGTCTTGAAAAATGAATTTAGGCTGCTAGAGAGGTCAATAAATTGAATGCAGCACCCACGGTGGACCACGGCAACAGATATTGCTTTGTTCCAAGGTATAGCACTATGGGCCAGTAGTAACCCTTCATCCTAACTCTCAATGATGAGCTGAGCGGATGCGCGTCGCCCGGTAGTGCGAAAAGAAATCATCGCACCAGATCACCAGTCAATCGGTGGGGACCATTTGGGTGGGGCTTTCCGGCTCTCGGCATTTCTGGTCCTCGCCGTACTCGGTCCTCCTCAACACTACTTTCAGAACCCAAAAACAACTTCTCAGAACCCCACTAGCAACTTTTCAACAAGCTTTTGGAAAGCAAGTTTCTAAGAGCGTCAGGTAAAAAATGTTATTCATTACATTAACATCATCTTGGACAATGCTTCCGGTAATGAATGTTTTGTTCCTATGCCTAGAGTTAGCCTCGTACAATTCCCTTCCCTTGTCAGATTCAGGTTTTTGTACTAATCCCCGACGAGGCTCTGATAATCCAGAGACTTCTGGCCTGTTGGAGTCACGATTTCTTCCAATATACTTGACCATCTTTATGGTATCTTCTAAGCGTGATAGCCAGTCCGTTCGCCAACTTCATACTCTCTTGTGACCCCGACTCTGCTTACTCATCTTCCATTTCGTGAAAAATACAATGCCCGGACCAGACACCTTGGAAGCGGCGCACAACAGCGCAGTGAGACAACCGAGCCTGTTCGGAAAGTCGTTTCTACCTTTCTGTAGATTTAGCCATATGGGATGGTTTTATGGAATAGGATTAGGAACAGCTCGATAAATATTTCAAAAATTAAAGCTGAAAAGCAGTTGTACTGTTGTTCAGAAACGCCCTAGTCGAAAATAGGCATACGCATTTACCAAAGACTTTCGGGTCACCCTGTCGGTTTGTTTTGAGAGCGCTGCAGCGCCGTAGTGGCGCACCTTTTGGCATTGAGACGTGCTGCGCGGTAAGTCCAACAGCTAGTCCCTAATGAACTCAGCGTCTTCCGTGGACTCTATCACTTGTTTCCTCTTATACTTTCCTCAAGGACGAGGAAGGAACAATCATAGGAGAAAAGGAATGGAAAAAAAAGAGAAGACGACGCCCGGAGACCAGCAGTTTGACCGATCGCCCTGCTTGCCTCAATGCCGGCTGCATTCCGGTGCGGTATGTCATGTTCTACCCGGACAGTACTGTGTCCGACAGAGTACTAGAAGCTCTGCCCGGCATGTGAAACTCTCACCGACCGAGAACCACGCATGGGAAGCTCCGCCTGTTGTCGTCTGCCTGTCACCATAAGTACAGTGGGCGGCGATGGCGGTGACCCCTCTGCGACCTCAAAAAGCATGCGGCGCGATGCCGCCACTCGAGCAGGACTCCCCTCCGGGACAACAAACTATGGGGTGTTCTTGACAGTAGTTAGTTTTCTCATTAGGTAACATCAAATGTGATGAACAAATACCAAGGGAACTCAGATTCGCCACTGCAGCGACGATTCCATCGTGAGCGGCGCGGTCGCGCCGCGCGCTTTTTGAGGCCGTGGATGGGTAACCGCCATCGACGCCCACTGTACATATAATAACTTTGTAGCACATCTTCAAAGAGAAACGCAGAAGTATTCAAAACAGCTTCATTCTTTAGGAAAAATATTAGGTTGAATCGAAAGTTCTCGGACAATATGGTAATGACGACTTCTAAGGATCATAACTCAGACGAGCTAAGCAAATTGAACGCGCGAGCTACCTTTCGATAAAGCACAGAAGGCTCTTCAAACCACATACTAACAAACATAACTAACCAGCTCTTTGACTGCCACTGTGCGACGCAATTTCAAGCCGTCGCCACTCCACTTTCGCAACTCCATACCTTCTCCATCTATTTGGTCAAGAACACGCGGATATCGGTAGACGTCTGTGGGAATTTTACAAGGGGAACGCCCCGTTAGAGCTACAGGCTAGAAGTGGCACTTGAAGTTCGTGTCGGGCGAATATTCCATCGAACATAAAGACAGTTCGGGAAGCCCGATGGAGTCTGATTTGGACTTGCTGTGGAGACAGGTAGAAACCGTTCCGTACTCTGGTGAATGTGCGCTAGGAACGCAGCCCGAACGGCGTCATGCTTCGAGTAGAAACGCTAGCAGCAACGGTTCCCAATTGCCGCCATTCTCCCCTCCATTGCTGCTACAAGGAGCAGCAATGAAGGGGAGAATGGCAGCAATGGAGGGGAAGATGGCAGCAACTGGGAAGCGTTGCTGCTAGCGTTTCTACCCGAAGCATTACGCCGTTTGGGCTGCGTTCGTGCTGCACAGTTATCAGAGTATCAAAACACTCAAACTGACAGTCGCTATTGATGAGTCAGATCATGGTTGTTCGCTGACTGAAGTCGATCGGCAAGGCGCGAAAACTCAGTCGATGAGTACCACATGCTCTGATGCAGTATGGCATGGACGGCTGCGCTGATATGTCACTTTCTGTTCACAAGCTGAAGCGCTCCCACACGCTGCTCGAGTACCCATTTACCAAGGTTGAGAAGTAGATTCCCTACTCTAACGTTTACCGCTGTGCCTGCTGGATTGACAAAGGGGCAGGTGCAGGAGGCACCCCTAAATCCAACGGACACACCGAAAAGGTTATGCTCTGCATCTGGTGGAACGTACACAGCGAGGGATATTGGGAACTGCTTGCCGAGGGGCCTACAGTGACTGCAGACGTCTACTTTGAGCGACTGAGGAATTTGAAGGCAAATCTCGAAAATGCGCGCTCGCAGCAGCGCAAAGTCTACTTCTATCACGATAGCCACCGACCACACTTTGCAAGAACGGCCAATGTCGAACTAACGGAGTTCGGACCACCATTTTACCGCTCCCTCCGTATTCCTCGAACCTGGATTACTCGGATTACCACCTTGTTCCCCACCTCAAACATCATCTCTTTGGTCAAAAATTTCAAATCCGTGACGACATCGAAAAGGCACTGGAGCACTTCTTCAGGAAGCGGTCCCCAGCGTTCTGGAGCAGGGGCACCTACGATCTGCCTAAACGTTGGCGGAAGACCAGCGATGCCTTTGGGTCATGCCTCAAATGATTCACACTAATCGTTCAAAATTTGCAAGAGAAATAAAAATATTTTCAATTTGTCCGGGAACTTTCGACACAACCTAATAGAAAGAAAGCATTATTGGCGATAACGGTAAAGAGTTATCTGAAGAGAATGATGAAGCACTTGTTTCATGAGTGGAGTTTCACATCTGTGTTTCTTTGTCGGTGAAAATTTCTCACGATGGGCAAGTTTTCGTGAACGTAGAGTGTGACCATTGCGAGCAGAACACTATACGGGCAGGAAATTATATACGACACCGGCATGAAGCCGCATACGCTCTTTCAAAACGTACCGACTGCAGAGAGCACAACAATTCAAAAGCAAATGAAACATAGAACAAGAATCTAACGAAAAAAACATTAAATCTATAGAAGAAAAAACTAAGAAGTTGCACTGGAAAAAAGCAAATGATAATGAGATGAGATGAAATGGATTAAAATCCTCATTCTCGAGCTGGTGGTGCTCTGTAAATTTCGTTTTTACCCAGTGTAATTGTGAGTGATCAAACGATGAACGGAAGAATTTATTCTCCATGGTACTTCACGCAACCAATTGTGCACTTAGCCCATGGGCTAGAAAAAGTACGAGTCCCCAGCAATAATGCTCGCGGAATGCTCCGGCTTTCCCTGTGTTAAAGACCATACATACTTGGTCGACCGTCACGGGCAATTTAGGTGCTTCTTCTTGCGCAAAGAGTTTCTTCTGCATTGAACCACTCACAAAACGCATACAATGAATTGTGAATATTTTACGGAAGAAGCAAATTTCCGTGAGAAACGGCTCATTATTTCTGCCAACTGCCTAGAACTCGGCTAACATCCCGCAAAATTCTAGTTGTGTCGTACTGCTGTGCCAGCTCATTCTCTAGTTGAAAAGAACAGTCTCTTGTGTGGAGTGATAGAGGTATTCGTTTGTTGGGGATCCGCTCTTAGTCGTAGATTGATAAGCACGAAATTTCGATAATCTCTGACGAAAATGACAACAATCAGCGGGTTGAAGAACGGATATAACGCCATCAAAACACCAATCGCGTAAATGGCTGTTGATGTTGTGGAGAAACCAGCAAACAAGCACAAAAGTGAGGCTGCGGTTGGGATATGCAAGAAAATAACAGGACAGACAGCCTAAAGCATTTCTATTCGCTGCAGATATTGTCATCAAACAACTTATAAAGCAACTCACCTGTACCAGAAGCAGAATAAACATTTGACGCTGTAGGGTCTGTGATCTATTCGAAAGGGCAGACTTTCTTATACAGATGGCGATTTTTCTCGCGCAAAAGAAATGTATATATTCCATAAGCAACAGAATCATCAGGTTAGACAAAACTAGAGTTTCGTTGGTCCAATTGCTACGATACTGCAACATGGACAGAGGAAATTTATAGTTTTCTGGAAGACGGTTGAGCACAGATGCGAACCTTTGTGGAAAACCCCAGAAACGTGCTGCCAAGTACGTCGAAGTTAGTGACATTATCTTGATGAACGAGATGAGCGAATTGTTCATTTGGCCAAAAACAGACGTAGACGACGAAAACGTGACTGGCGACTAGTACCAAATTGATAACAACTCCAATAGCCTTGTTCTTCAAAGTTGAATAGATATTGAAAAGATGGGTTCTGAAAGGAATCACTCACTTGGATTGCCGTGAGAGTTCTGATGAAATTTGCTTGGAAATATTCACACTCACTTGCATACTTGCAAATATCTGTATATGAACCCGTTAGTCACAAGCAGTAGCGACGTGAAGTATGAAACACTTATCAGAAGAAGTGGTATGTATCCATATGGTTTTTCATTCATCCATCCTGTTGATATGAAAATAAAGTAGAACTTTTGTGAGACGTTTCTCTGGAAATGGATTTATTTTTTCATGACATCGGACGATTTAGTTGTCTGTAAATGCTTGATCTACAGATGAAGGAACACAAGACTAGAATTTGTGGAAACACTCCGAATTTTTGTTTCCACACGTCACCAAGCATCAACACTAAAAAGCAGAGGAGGCCCACTTCGTATTTGTGGTTGGGCTAATGTCAGATTGTGGATCTCCCCGACATGCTGATTCCAGCAGTATGCATAAAGTGCCCCATGTGTGTCTTCAAACCCGTTTTCCGGGGCTTGTAACAGTTCGACAAGCAAAGTTGACTTGTAAAACCGTTGATCTTATCAACTGAACAAGCTTAGACTTGTTGGCCAACGCTGCCAACATAGGTTGCAGTGATCCGCCTCTCGGCTCCAAATGTAGTCATTCGAGCCTTCCAAGAACAGATCTTTCGTCGCTTTTGTGGCTGTTGGTGTACTTACATTACTGAGATCAACATGTCGACAAGGATTAGGAAATGCTGATAGCTGCAACACGCGAAACGAGGTGGGCCCGTGTCTTTAATGCATACTCTTTTAGATTGCTTAAGGATCTATTCTCCCCTCTCTCTTCACGACAAAGTATGTCCAATCAGCGTAGCTGCATATTGCTGCGGCGGCGGTGTTACCGCGGCAAAAGTGTGCGCGGCAAATGTTGTCGATGGACGGTAAAATATCCCGCTGCTATTCCTCGCAGCACGTCGCTGGGCGACCTCACTGGGCGCCGCCGCGACGAAAAAGTATGCAGGCCCTTATAGCCGAATCCTTGCCGCGGCGATGCCGCCGCAACGTCGCTGGTCTTGCTTGACTACGGCCGACTTTCGCCGCGGCAAAAAGTGTGAAGGCCCCTCAAGACACTGCCGCCGGTGTAACCTAGGGGTCAGAGACCATCGCTTGCGTCTCTGGCTTCGTAATCAATTCCTTTGCGTACTCTGGATGCAGCCTCAATGTTCACGGATATCGTAGCTGTCAAGGTGTGTGGTACCGTCTCTGCCAATGAAAGAGCACGTAGTGCGATTTTTCTGCATTAGATGCAGCTGGCGAACCCCTCTACTCACACAGCTGAGGCTCAATTGGTGAAGTCCTACCTTGGAAATTCTTCATATGGAGTCTACAGTGAATCGTGATTTTCAGGATTTCCAGGAGAAATGTCTACATACATTTTCTCAATGGTTCCCTCAGACTGCTAGCATTGCACTTTTCTTGCTGTTCGTTTGAGGACAGGAACGTGAACCATCGACTTTGTTAACAATATCCTTTTTTCATCCCAATCACAATAGCAGCTTCATCGATTTAAGAGAACAAGATAAATGTTTCTAGCGACCATCACAGAAATAACGTTAGCCTTTCAATATTAAATATTAATTAATGTCATTAGTACAGCTATTTTTTTCTCCTTCATTGGTGCTAGTATTAGGAGCAAGCAGAAGTACATGGGCAGTTGCATCTTATTTTTTGAAATGTCATTACTCGGCTCAAAGTCTGCAGTTTTATTCAAGTCAAAAAATGCTGCCATTTATTTATTTTTGTTTGTTTACTTACTCATTCAAAAGAAAATATATAGAATCCGTGCAACGTTTTCGACAGGCTCAGAATTGATTTTTCGAGAAGGTTGAAATTGAGTGACTAGACCTCTGAGGGTGAATGGTGACATATTTGGCGAGTTTGTTTGGCAACCTAGGGAACGGGTTTGCCAACTAGCCACGCAAACGAACTCCGTCAAATGTCTTTTCCAAACAAGATGTTCCGTCAAGTGGGTCGTCATACAAACCTTGCCAGTCGCCATACGAACCTTGCCAAATTGGTCGAAATACAAACCTTGCCGAATGGATCGTCATGCTAACCTCGCCAAATGAGTCGCCGAACCTCACCAAATGCGTCTTCATGCGAGCCCTGATTATTGTCTCGTCATAAAAACCTTTCACTCTTGCACTGCACTTGATGATTCAACAGGTGTTGATCAGATCCAGGATGTACCTCGGATCTGGGCAACTGGACCAGCAACATCCATCAATGTCGTGCACGACGGAACGTGGCTCCTGGATCTCACCGGGATCGGTCAACGTCGTGCATTTCCGGATGTCGTTGGAATCAGCTAGATACAGTCGACCGCGCACTACAATGCGCGGTTCGCCGAGGACCGCGGAGACATCCTCGATCAAAAATCTTAGCTTGGATTGGTAGCAGCTGGGAATTCCAGCTCATTGTACGCCACAGCTAGGCAACGCGCACCTCAAACTTCTGTAGCTGAACCGACTCATCCACTCGAGACCCGAAGCGTCGTATCTGCTTGTCCCGGAAAATGTGTCGGCAACATATTCTCTTGCCTTTTGTATCGCCAAACATACTTGTGGTCCAAAAAAAATCAAATCTCAAAAATGTCTTGCCAAGCAAGATTTTACTCTGAAGTTCAATGGCGACCTATTTGGCGAGAGAATGTGTTTGGCAAGACATTTTACGGGTTAAAATCTTGCTTGGCGAGACATTTTCCGGGAGAATGGACCACAAGTATGTTTGGCGATACAAAAGGCGAGAGAATATGTTGGCGACACATTTTCCGGGTGTTTGGCAAGGCAAATGGCGAGAGAATGTGTTGGCGACACTTTTTCTGGGTGTTTGGCAAGGCAAGTGGCGAGAGAATATGTTGGCGACACATTTTCCGGGTGTTTGGCAAGGCATTTGGCGAGGGAATATGTTGGCGACACATTTCCCGGGACAAGCACATACGACGCTTCGGGTCTCGAGTGGATGTGTCGGTTCAGTTACCCAAGTTTGAGGTGCGCGTTGTAAAACGGAGGCGTACAATGAGCTGGATTTCCCAGCTGGTACCAATCCAAGCCAATATTTTTGACCGAGGAAGTCCCCGCGATCCTCGGCGGGCCGTGCATCGTTGTGCACGGTCGGCAGGGTCCAGCGGATTCCAACGACATCCAGGAACGCCCGAAGTTGACCGATCCCGGTGAGATCCAGGAGCCATGTTCCGTCGTGCACTGCATCAATGGATGTTGCTGGCCCAGATCCGAGGTACATACATCCTGGATCTGATCCCCACCTGTTAAAACGTCAGGTGTAGTGCGAAGATGAAAGATTTATATGAAGAGGCGGTAATCAGGACTTGCATGAAGACGCATTATTTGAAGTTCGGCGACCCATTTGGCAAGGTTTGTATGGCGACCCATTTGGCAAGGTTTGTATGGCGACCCATTTGGCGGAACATCTTGTTTGGCAAGACATTTAGCGGAGTTCGTTTGCCTGGCTAGTTGGCAAACCCGTTTCCTAGGTTGCCAAACAAACCTCGCCAAATAGGTCGCCATTTGACTTCAGAGTAGCTCATAAAATGTCTTGCCAAACACAATCTCTCGCCAAATAGGTCGCCAATGAACTCCAGAGGTGTCATATCGGTAGCTTCCATGGGAGCCCAATGAATCATCAAAATTCCGTGATTTCGGTTGCGTGGCTAAGAAAACGCTTAGAACTTCTCTCTGTCAGAAATTCATTCAGGAGAGTTCAGGTTGATATTGGAAGGGTTCCCTGATGTGCTATGCACGGAGAGAACCTTTCTCATATCAACCTATGCTCGGAAATTGGTTCATTCAGGCAGTCGCAATGATGAAAACTAAATTGCACAATAAGACCCATTTTCTAAGGTAGGAAGAACTACAGACCTTATCTTGCACATGGTACCCATTTCCCTCTAAAAATTGATGCCCCTGGTTGTCCCGCATTTGTTACTGTATACAATATGTACATGTGCAAAAGTAATGGCCTAGTGCGATATGGTTGTCAAAAACGAGATCAATTCATCAGATAACCATTCGCAAGTAGTTTATTGCAAACAAAATTCTTGTTGATTTTGGTACAGTGATGGTGGAGGGAGAGGGGGGGAGTCATGTTATCCATTTTATCTTGTAGAATTTCTCAGAACTTCTAATGAGAAATGAAGCACTCTACTTCGCAATATTGGAGTTTTCTGAACGTTTGGGCCTTGAAAATTGAAGAATTACTACGAAGTTTGCCAATTGGCTACGCGTGGCCTCATCTAAAATAGTGGCCAGATTTGGCATTTCGCTCATTTGGCCGTTGAGTGCTGCCTAAATGGTGTGGGCATCACGTTGACGAAACTTTCGTCCCATTGGCCATGTTTGGCCGGTGGCCACTAGTGCCGGCATCAGGCCTAAGGTTCTCGGTGCCCTGTAAATCTGTAACGCTCTGCATTTCATCATCCTATCCTATTATCTCATCATTTATCATAAAAGAACCTCGACTGTCTACTTTTCAATTCAATTAATAATCTCGAGCTGTGGCTAAAACTCTCAATAAATTTAATCTGATTTTGATTAAATTTCACGTTGCCGTAGAAAGGCTAAAGGCAAAATTTGATGGAGTGCAAATGTGAAAAATTGTACAATGAATAGATGCAATACACTTCCATATACGTGACACTAATGCAAACCCTAGCCTTGATCGTTGTCAAATTGTTACTTTCAGAGTCGATGGAATTCTATCACTTTGTTGAATTTCGGATGATGTTTTCTCAAGCTTCCGCTTACACACATACATTGTTTGAGCTAATAACGGCAAGCTTTTCATTCACCTCGGAATATGAATAACAACTCTTTATTCCGCCGTGGATGTATCGCCTTTATATGATGTTATGATTTCTTTCCTTAGCGAGTGCGGTATAGTTATTATAGTTCTACTGGTGTTGTTAGCCAAGCATGGGCAATCTCTGCTAATCCTATGACTCGCACAAGGACGGAAAAGGGATGAGATCAGTGGTTATCGCCAGTGCTCATTTCTGCTATACATTTCAGAATATCGGGCAGAGATACAATGCGCTTCGAGGGCCTTCTATGAAAACGGTTGTTCGTACGACAGAATCTCACATTTGTTATTGAATTCCCCGTTTTTTTTTTAATGAACAGGTTCGCTGATGCTTACATATAGTGGTAGACCGGTTTTTCCAAAAAAAAAAGAACGATTGGAGCCGCTCTTATCTATTTAGTGTTTCTAGAATATTTTCGGAAATATCCAACAGCAATTTTTCCAATGAACTATCAGAGGCTCCCAAAGGAGATGCCATCACTATCAAAAAAATTGTTGAGGCAGAAAAATTGAATGTGAACTTACCGGCACGGCAAGGATTAACGTCATAGAAAATGTCATATCTTGTATGGCAGCTAACATGAAGAAGTAGCGGTACGCGTTGACATTTTTGAGAGGACAGCAGAAGTAAATAACAAGCAACACGCAGTTATTCATAAGGGCAAGTGATGATACGGCGTAGGTGGTCATTGACAGCATGTCGTTAATAATTACAGCCATCCTAAACCATTTATACGTACAATGTGTATTAATTAATGTACCTGGTAGTTCATAGTATTGAACAGAACTATGGAAGAAATAGTCCTTCGCGACGTCACGTCGACACACACAAAAACTTAAGAAAACTATAAAAAAATAGCAATGGTTGTTCAACTTTTGGATGATTGCTTGGAATTTGTGTTATGGAAATAAGCTAGGGGCACAGAGGAATATAGACACACAGGCACACACAATATACACAATTTTTCAATACCTTGAAGGCAGCACCCGCACAAATTCTTGACTCTGAGCTCATGTGCGGGTGGTGAAGGACAGACTCAGCATATTATATATGTGTAACGAATACAAACAATGATCGTTTACCTGCAGAGAAACTACAACTGTCGTCGTGAAAACATCTGGCCGTGTTCACGCCGGCCAGTTTCCACCGGTTCGATGCGCCAGCTAAGCCCACTGCGGCGCGTGCCTTGTATTACGAAATGCGGTTTTCTAGGCATAGATGGAATAGCCTTGCAAATGGGTCTTCCAAAGTGATGGTTATCCGTGAAAATCGGGGTCGAAAAGTGAAGGTGGTCAGCCCCAGTAGGCGTCGACGGGGGGGAGGGGGGGTATCAAAGCTGAGCCGAAGGTCACCTATGGTAAGTTAGAGGAGACAGAGAACTATGTCAAAATATGCAAAACTTGTAAGGCGCCAGAAAAATAAGCACAGAACTGTAGTCCACATTTTTTTTCGTTTTCTCCTACTTTTAGGAGGAATTTTCAGAAAAATTTCGAAGCGCTCCGCCGTGCTGCGACATGTTTGGTAATCAGTAGCACTTGCAGGGTTTGAAAATTTGTGAGTAGCTCAATGTTGCCGTGGGATAATCCGGAAAATTAGGTGCACGGCAGGGTTGGGTCCGCGTCGCGGCCTGCCACGCGCCAGATATTCATTTTTTTCTCAAATGCGCGGTTGTCCGGTATTAGGAGGAGGTTCCTTCTAGCGAAACATATACAACGCACCTATGATCGGTTACTGCTTCTGCCTGCCAAGGAGCCCAAACATCGGGTATTTTAGAATTTTTCGGGAAATATCAGCTTTCAGTGAAGTCCTTTTCAAAATGCGCGGTTGTTTCCGTACTCATCTCGCAATTCTGCATCGATCCATATACGGCTCGGGGCATCGTTCTGCGTCAGAACCACTGCCGACCGGTCGTGGAGTATCCCATAACGGGCGTACTCCATGGCCAGGCGAGATAGTGCGATGAAGGCAGAGACGCAGAGCCGCCCGTGGAGCACGCCCGTTATGAGATGCTCCACGAACCGTCGGCAGGGCTTCCTACGCAAAACGGTGCCCCGAGCCGTATATGGATCGACGCAGAATTGCGAGCTAAATACGGAGACAACCGCACATTCTGAAAAGTATTTCATTGAAGGCTGATAAATCCCGAAAAATTTCTAAAATACCCGATGTTTGGGATATTTGACTGGACGTATTCCAACTCAAGTTAGCATCAGCTGCATACGATTTGATAGAGCAAACCTTGCTCTCAGACGAGACATCTGCGCATCTTGGAAAAAATCAATGCCTGGCGCGCGGCGGCTTGCGCCGCGCACCCAACACCTGTTCTCCTAAAAATTCCGTCCCTCATTTCTAGAATTGGCAGATGAGGAACCTGGCACTTCTGTATACGGATCGACGCAGAATTGCGAGCTGACAATGAGTACGAAGATAAGGTTTCTCCCTCCCCCAAAGTGATGGTCCCCCACTCCCCTTACCTATGCAAAAAGTGATGTAGGTGGAGTACGATGCTCAGGGTATTCCACCTATGTTTCTAGGTTTCTCGCGTCTTTCGCGCAATTTCGTCTCTGCTTTTGAGTTCGCGGGTCCTTCCTTTAAAAGCAGCACTCACGGAAATTTTCATGTCTGAAACGTCGCTGAATTTTGGTGTTTTCACGTATGATGAACTCATAGGCAGTGATGAAACAGCGCGAAACACGCTTGAAGATGGGGAATGAAGGCGCTGTTTTCGATGCGTTCACAGCGAGGACGAGTTTTCCGCTGACGGCATACGCGCGTAACGCCACGAAATCCAGTGAGTGGTGCGCATTTTATACACTACACTGTACACCATTCCATACATTACACTATACACTGCGCTAGAACTCGCGTTGCATACCAAGCCAATTGCGTTAACAGGCGTGCCGGATACCAAAATCGCCACGCTCAAATCCATGTCCACGCCAGTATCTTTGCTGATAGGCCGTTCTGTGTTCAGGTCACAATTGTGTTTGTCTGGCAGCCGACCACACGGAGAACAACTCACCTCGGAAGTGAGGATTTCCGTGAGTGCTGCCTTTAAGGGGGCAACTGTCGCAAGCGTAGCCTGCGTAGTAATGAGTTAGTCATGAATAGCTGTGCAATGATATAGCAGTGACAGTTTCTTAGATGTAATGCGAGCGTAAGGTTACACCTTTCAGTTTTGGAACAAAAACTTGGATTTCACAAGCATAGACGCACTTTGGGAAATGCTGGTACACAGTTCCGCATAATTTCTCGAAGAAAACCATAAAAATATGTCGAATCAGCGTGCCCGAAAACCCCAGTTGCTGTCGTTTTACGTGGATTTATGGGAAAGCATGGGTAGAATCAGCACTCCCCCACCCCCTCATAGCGACTGCTTCATGAGTATACATATATGCAGTTTTGAAAGCCTTTTTCACAACGGGAACTGCCTTGCAACAGTAAGGAAATAGTTGGTAGAAGCTCATAATTTCCCAATCATAGGAAATGTGGATTGCCTAACATTTATCCATTCCTCCCAGCTATTACCTATCGAAACAGTTCTAAACAAAAAAAAAACTACTTTTCCAAATCCTTGTTCTACATCTGCTCATTGTTCTTCTCCTAAATATACTATGTATTTTACGTTGTAGGCTTGAAAAAGGCGTTACCAAGCCGAAAGCTAGCCCAATAAAAGTTGCTTTAATCGTGGAGTCTCAACTGCGGAAACATATTAAAATCAAATTACTCATAAATGAAACTTTTGCAATGGTATGGTTTCAAATGTTTATTTTTATTGTAATTTTAAATAATTTCAATCAATTACGTGAAATTATAATTGCCATTTTTATTATTTTTCATTCTTCAGCCGAGTCCATGGAACAGCAGAACAACACTTTTCTCCACGCAGCCCCCCCCCCCCATCGCTAGCAAATCTTGCGCCCGGTACTGGTGGCAGGGTATGTAAGATTTGATGCATGAATATGTATGGTCAAATGTCAAAGCAGATACCACCTAGTTGAGTAACGTGGAGTACAATATAATTCTGTTTGAAGTCGTACAACATGCAGGAGGAAGACTTATAGTCTTTTTGTGATGTCATTCAAAGTTCTTCACAAATTAGGGACTCGAGAACACTGAATAGTTCCTACATCAGACGTTTCCTAGTTCCAACATTCAGGTAATAGTATGATAGTATAGTGTAGTATATAATACAATTGCGCAGAGACGTTTGAAAACACGTTCATCAAAACAAAGGGGACAAAACGCATTTTTAATTTTATGCATTAGCAAGTAAACCATCGCTAATGTACACTGCCTTACCAAGGCCTGGAGGTGACCGTGAGCGTCAAACAGCAACCCACAGCGGAGGAGCGTCCTTCAGAAGAGTTCTCGAGCTGAGAATGAAGTGCAACAACAATTTCCGCCCAATCGCCAACTAAATGTTCAGCTAAGAGTAAGCCAGTATCAAGATTCCCCATCATCCTAACAGAATGAGTTGTTAGATGGATTCCTTGATCTTCACAATCAGACAGGAAAGGTAGCCCAAAATGGTTTTGACAGCGTGTGCTCATTTGCGTCCTCAGTTTCTTTGAACTGCACCGTTTTTAAGTACGATAATATACTGCTCCGGTTCTCGAAAACTCATGTAACACAATAGTTGCTTCCGATAATTTTTGACGACTCCCGTGATATATTCATTGGTTAGCTTTCGGTGTACTAACACCTCCGGATCTGCCTCCGGATCTCTGACATTCACTCTACATCAATCATCAATCATCAATCATATCAATCAGCAATGTAAACTAACCAAATCGGAAATACAATAACACGACAGAACAATAATGTCCTCCCTAAGCGAATGTTTTTTGAAGTTTGAATGAACTTCGGAAGCAGTTTTTGCGCCTTACAAGAAAGGAGAAAAGAGATGGATTTATCACATACGACAGATGCCTGATGACACGCAATATATGTAACGAGGATAGCGAGTGCCTTCGAGCAGAAGTGATGTTTTCGTTGCTGAGCCTTCAAGTACGATAATATACTGCTACCCCTGAGCCTCACGTAACACATTAGTTGCTTCTGATGAAACTATTGTGTTACATTCGGATTGGGAGACAAGAACTCTTAGTAGCAATACTGGCATGTCCCGGATCGACGGAGATTTTTATAAACGGAAACGTGGCCTCGCGATGGGCTTACGGATATCACCACGGCTTGCAGTCATCCATCTGGATTACATAGAAAGAAGGTCACTCATCACGGGGATTTTACTCTATAAAGGTTATATAGATTACGTGTCAGTCATCGGTGCTACCGCTTCCGACTTGCACACGATGCTCAACAACCTCAACTCGTCTGATCCGCACATACACTTCATAGTGGAATCACCGGACGAAAGTGGCTTTCTTCTATTTCTGAATACCAGAGTCGGATCTGCGACGCTACCAAGCAATCCCTGTTATACAAGAAACCCTTCTCCACAAACATAATGTTACACTCTCGCAGTGCACATCCTCTCTATATGAAGGCAAACCTGAGACAAAATCTCATCATTACAAAGGAGAAGACTTGCGATCAAGTTTTGCAGGAAATGGAAGAGAACATACGGCAAATATTGAAGGACAACGGCTGCACGACATTCCAACCTAGTTCATGGCGCCCTTATTTTGTGACGGAAGGTATACCATAGGTACTACCAATGTAAACGAGCGAATCGCGAGAGGGATACACATGATTTCGCAAGACTCTTTTAATCTGACCCCAGAAAAATCTGGACCTATACCGGTCTTTATGGAGGAGGAGATATCAGTGTTACTTACCTTGAACGAAGTAAGGAAAGAATGCCTTGTACGGCTTACAACATCAAGCTGACTAAAAAATATCATCTCTTACGCAAGGCTTGTTAGCCACTCTCTCTACATATGAGATTCACTACGAGTAATGCCTACGGACACAATAACGATAATTGATTCGTCGATTGCAGAGGTTACGCGAATGTTCTGTAAGGTTCTACATGTACGGATGATAGCAGCATTGTTGCTTGTGAATAAATAATATGAGTTTTCAATCGTGTTTGGCAATCATGACTTATAATAACGCGCTTAGTCTGTTTGTAAGTGTGTCTGTGAGTGTATATGTGTGTCAGAGCGTTACGAAATTCCACGATTGGTCAGTGGTAGTGATTGCATACCGTACTCTTCTGATACCGATAATATCGGAAAGGGTTGGGTGTGGTGCAGTCGAGTTAAGCAGTCACGAAGAGAACAAGCAAGAGGTACGGGCAATAGGGGCGCCGGCATCCAAGAGTGGGTAGGCGCAACGAGACGGATCCGTCGCTGTGATAAGCGTACGCCGGCACCCAAAGTGGGGGGAGACGGGTCCGTCGCTGTGATGAGGGTATGCCGGCGCCCAAAGTAAGGGGAGCCGGGTCCGCCGCTGTGATAGGGGTATGCTGCGCCCAGTGTGGGGGGAGACGGGTCTTCCGCTGTAATAAGGGTATGCCGGCGCCTAAAGTGAGGAGACCGAAGGGGTTTTTGAAGAGGGTATCACGGCGTGAAAGGGTGTACCGGGATTCAGAGGTGGGTGTAGAATCGCTTAGAAAAATGAAGGAATGCACACATACGGGTCCAATCCTACGCAAATATCCGTTGCGGCTTTCTCTCCTACATTCTTTTCTTCCTCCCCTGCACCTGCTTGCTCGTCATATCCTTCCCCACTCTCTGCTCTTTCGATTCGTGTCTGAATGAGCCACCCCCTTCAATCTTTTTACATGCAACGGTAGACTCTTATCACTTAACTACCACAACAGCCAGATAAACATAGATAATTCCAAGTGACCATTTGCGCTGAATCGGTTACGTCCAAATGCTCACAGCCCCCAGGGCTTACCAAAGAGCGTCACTTTGTGGGAATGAGAGAAGGCCTGGCGGATTTGAAAGAGTTTCAGGAGAGCCTTGAAACTACTTGAGAGGGATATAGGTATCCCGCGAAAGGTTTTCTGGGTTTTCTTTGCATTTAGTGTGAAGTATGCCAGCGAAGCGAGCATTAGTAGAAGTCTGGAAGTCCGGCGTCGGCCGGACGGCCAGACTGGTAATAAATAATGTGGGTGAGAATGGAGCAAGCAGAAATGCAGGAAAAGTGAGTTTCGTGCTAAGTTGATGCCAGTCGGCGCATGGGACCACCGTTTTAGTCCCATTGAAACCTTCACAACGACATCTTCTGAGTTACGAGGTCGCCTTAATGAAAAAGAAACTACTTGATAGTGTATGCAGCTATTTGGCCTGGATTGTCGAGAAAGTATGTGATTGTATTTGCTTGGTGTTGGGCTGGTGTATTTGTGCTAACAACCAGCACAACTTAAAGCCACAGCGAAAATTTGTCTTCCGGATTTCTGTTTAATTACGTCGCCTACGGCGATGCCTTAAACGGAAACTATCGACAAACTCCTGAAACGTCCCACAACCATTGGTTCCCATCGACCAATTTTGGTATGGCGTTTGCCCGTTTGCAGCATCCGTGCTTTCAAATAAAAATATATGGTTTCTTGTACTGTTTTGCCCACATGTTGTCTATCGTGGCGTCGTAACAAAAAATTCATTCTCAAAGGACCGCACATAGTGTTTAATGAGGATAGTTTCAGGAAGTGCTCATTAAAGTGTATGTATTCATGCTCATAATCCACCTCTGTTTATTATGCGCGCGAGCGCCCTTTGTGAATTGGAGCATGTCTTCCCACGGCTACCGTTATCATCAGACATTTTGTCCCATATCTTGCGACAAGGTAAACGTTGAGCTCTCAAACTTGACATTCATGCTACAGATAAGGAAGCGACTTTAAGAACAAATAACCTGGATGGGCAAGATAATGACCGGACCTTGCCCTCAAAGCCTCTCTCGAAATCCGTCAGAGGTTGGCCTAGTTCAGGTTACCGGAAGGCTCCGCCACTGTCACAACTGCAATTATTGTGGGTAAAGTCCACATGAGGAGGAGAAAACTGTCCATATACTAAATATCAACTGCTAGAAAAGAAAAAAATGTTGTGACAAAGAGGAAATTCTAACCAAATGCGTGAGCATACTGGGCGGAGCTTGCGGTTACAGCCCCGCGTCGCTATCTTTAGCATCACCAGTGAATGGGTAATAAAACATACAACAAGAATAGAATCTACATAAAGTGTTCTGAACATTTTCACAACAGATAATCTTATCCTCACAATGAGAAACTAACTCTTATTTCTTCTCGTTGTTTATCCTATGCAAAGCCTGGCAACGACAACAAGAGGTGATATCGTGGAATAACACTATTGTGAATGTACCAGCGGACCCTTACCTTGTGTTCACATTGTGCAGGCTTGGAGTTGTTATATGTGGTGTTCCTCCTCAACAACGGGTGGTAACGAGAAGGGGCTAATAGCAGGAAATAATGTTTTTGTGTCCTTGCGGACACTTGCTTTTATATTCCCACTGTACTTCTTCAAGACTGGTATTTTACTGGCACCACGAACATCACCGATTCTCAATAAGATGACATTACCTGGACAGGACAAAGACAGTATTATCATTATTTTTGCCGTTGAAGCACCCTGCAAAATTGTGCTTGGAAATGTTCAGTGACTAGGTCTAGCATCGTTAATTATTTGACTCTGCACGAAGAGAGCTGAATGTGGAGTACACTTCTTTGCAGAAGGGCAACCGAAGCGTAACGGACGCCAAAAAGTCTAGTACTTGTACTTGACATTGCCCTCATGGCAAAATTGAGTTTCTGAGGTGGGAGGAGGCCCTCTAAGCCAACTAACTAGGATCAAACAGAAATAGAACAACTTACTTTTTTATTTATTATTTTTTAAAACCCTCTCCAAAATCTCAAATGTTTAAAAAGTAGAAGGATCTAAACGTCTTTGTATCATTACATCTCCTTTTCAATACTTCTGTCTTTTCTCGGATGTCCGACATTTCAAGATATTCGAAATCGAATTTTTCAAGTGTGTCTAATGAACTAATTCGTCGTGAATATACAACAAACACAAATGCGTCTCCTCAGACAAAATGTCGGAAGGACCGCAGCAGAAAGAGATCTCGACCATGTGGTTAAGAAGCGAGAGACGTAGAGATAAAAAGATTCGAAAGGACCGCAGCAGAAAACCGGAAGGACCGCAGCAGAATGCAGGAGAGAGAATGAGAGTTATCAAACCCTTCTTAGATACGGAGCTCAGTTTTCTTGCGGTCAACAAAAGGTTGGGGATCTCAAATTAGCGCTAAGAGATAAGTTTTGTTGGTATGTCTAGTTGCGAAACCAACGATCTTCACCTAGGTCATCACTTTTGTGCGCGGGTACCACCAGGGGTGGTGAACACACGGGTAATATCGGTTCTGTAGCACGTTTTGAGGCACTCAGAAAAATTTCCGGAAGAACCGCAGCAGCTATTCGGAAGGACCGCAGCAGCTGTTCGGAAGGACCGCAGCAGCTATTCGGAAGGACCGCAGCAGCAATTCGGAAGGACCGCAGGCCACCTGTCGGTTCTTCCGATTTTCTGCTGCGGTCCTTCCGAAAATTTGTCTGAGTCCTCACTGCTCTTTGGCGTCTGGGCAAGCAACGAAGTGGAGCATGAGTCGCTTGCTTGTTTTACTATTTCTCTCGGTAATGCACCAAGAGCAACTGGGAAACAGTGTTTCAAAAACAACCCGGCAGATTTTGTTTCCTTTGTTTACCGCGGCGAAGACACAACGGTGCCTCAATACAGCTAAAAGCATCGTGTCACCTCACACTCGGATCTGATTGGTTAATATGTGGATTTCTTATGAGGCAAAGATCATTTCTCACAGAAGGTCCAGAATTTTATATTTTTTTTGCCAAGCATCTTTTCAGAATACACGGTTCCCAGTGGTTCCATGACATTTCACGTGTGTCATTTTTTTTCGTGAGCTGTTTTCTCCACGAGTCTCGAGACCGATTGAGGTGGAACACAGCCTTCCATTGCATTCACTCTCGCGAACCGCAACGTGACTTGTCGTAACAAGTCCAGGAGGAATTCAAATAGTCTGTTGTCGTTTGCCAAGTAGCGAATAAAATACGAACCATACGAACATATTAGGTTGAGTCAAAAGTTCTCGGACAAATTGACAATATTTTTATTTCTCTTCCAATTTTTAAACGATAAGTGTGAATCATTTGAGGCATGCCCCGAAGGCATCGCTGGTCTTCTGCCAACGTTTAGGGAGATCGCGGGTGCCCCTGCTCCAGAACGCTGGGGACCGCTTCTTGAAGAAGTTCTCCAGTGCCTTTTCGATGTTGTCGCGGATTTGAAATTTTTGACCAAGAAGATGACGTTGGAGATGGGGAAAAAGGTGGTAATCCGAGTAAGCCAGGTTCGAGAAATACGGTGGGTGTGGTGAAATTGTGCATCCGAACTTCATTAGTTCGGCATTGACCGTTCTTGCAGAGTGTGGTCGGGCGCTGTCGTGAAAGAAGTAGACTTTGTGCTGCTGCGGGCGCGCATTTTGGAGATTTGCCTTCAAATTCCTCAGTCGCTCAAAGTAGACGTCTGCGATCACAGTCGGTCCCTCGGCAAGCAGCTCCCAACATTCGACGCTGTGTACGCCCCACCAGATGCAGAGCATAACCTTTTCGACGTGTACGTTGGGTTTAGGGATGCCTACTGCACCCGCACCTTTGTCAGTACAGCAGGCACGACGGTAAACGTTAGAGTAGGAATTCTATTTTTCATCCTTGGTGAATGGGAGCTCAAGGCAGGTGTGGGTGCGCTTCAGCGTATGAACAGAAAGTGAGACAGCAGCGCAGCGGTAGATACCATAATGCACCAGAGCAGGTGGTACTCATCGACTGAGTTTTCGCGCCTTGCCGATCGACTTCAGTCGGCGAACAACCATGATCTGACTCATCACAAGAGCAACTACCAGTTTGAGTGTTTTGATACGGATCGGTTTCCACCTGTCTCCACAGCAAATCCAAATCTGACTCCACTGGGCTCCCAGAGCTGTCCTTATCTTCGATGGAATATTCGCCCGACACAAACTTCGAGTGTCACTTCTAGCCTGTAGCTCTAACGGAGGTGTTCTCCTTGTAGACTTCCTCCAAACGTGTAAAGATATCCGCGTGTTCTTGACCAAATAGATGGAGAAAGAGTATGGAGTTGCGAAAGTGGGGTGGCGACAGCTTGAAATTGCGCCGCACAATGGCAGTCAAAGAGCTGGTTCGGTATGTATGTTTGTATGCGGTTTGAAGAGCCTTTTATACCCTATCGAAAGGTAGCTCGTGCGTTCAATTTACTTGGCTCATTGCTGAGTTATGATCCCTAGAACTCATCACTACCATATTGTCCGAGAACTTTCGACTCAACCTAATATTTGTAATGTAGAAGGAGTTCGCAGATCAGTTAAAAAAGTCATTGAGACGAAATCGCATTGTCAACACTACAGACACTGGATAGGAAAACCAGTGTAATGGAAGCAAGTTGAGGCAAACATTTCTACTATCCTCTCTTTCCTAAGCACAGGACATCCTAAACCCAAAACTAGCCGCCGTCTTCCATCATATATTGAGTATCCAGTTTTACCTAGATGATCATTCGTTGGGTGTTTGCTTTGATGAATTTTTCCTTTATTATATGTATTTCTACATGTTCCATGTTTGTTTTTGTTGCACATGTTGAAGCACATTGAGTGTATAAATAATTAAATAAATAAATAAATAAATAAATAAATAAAACACAACAGCACTCACTTTAAGTTCTTCTCATTGTTTCTTGACAGAATGTCGTCATAGTGAAGCAATCTTCAATGGTAAATTGAGGTATCCCTACTCTCCGTATACTTCAACTCTGGAGCTGCGAAGGTGGCTAGCAACTGGTGGTTCTTTTACTAGCTAGTGAACAAATTACCATTGTTATTACTAACGCTGTTTTATGGAGCACTGAAAAAATTGTTTTTCAGTGTAGCAAATAGATAAAATAAATAAATAAACTCCGTGAGGATGCAGCTTCAAAACCATTCATCTGAAATTGGAGATATTTGGTCGCTGACACATAGACAAACGGTCACCATAACACACAGTTGACGAAGAACCATACGCTACGTACCGGGTTCTCTTCTGAACTTTTCATGGACGTGCATCAAGAGATCGGGAGAGAAAAGGGCAATAATCTCCGGTAATATTTGACAATGGAATAGTGCATGTATTATAATAATGTATTTCACGATAGACAGTCTCTCACCGTTCGATATGTAGTTTTCTAACGTGCTCGTCTTCTGCGGATCAATTAGAGCCTTGCATCCTTCTTCAGTTTCCCGTTCTCATGAGCGTCAACAGGCTCATACTGGTGCTCATAATGTTTCATGTGTAGCCTCCATATGAACACTTTAAAACATCCTCTGCAACGCTCCTAAACGCCGGTTTGCAATTCAAATTTGCCCAGTACAGTCTTGCGAGGGATGCTCCAATTGTGGATCTGTGGAGCACAGAAGGTGATTCTCGGAGAAGGACGTCGTATGTCGTTTATGTTTGATTTATACATGGAAACAACCACTTTGTTATTGGACCACCACACTACGACGTACTCTTCGGAAAATTCCTTCTTATGTATACTTTCTTCTTGCAGCGACACTTCACCCTGCGTTCCGAACATCTAGACCCTACGTCATCGACTTCGCGCTAGTGCAAAGACCATTGAAAGGACACGCGCGTAGTGTTGTTGTTCGACAAATGAATACCGCTCAAGGGATTAAGACGTCTATAAGAAGTCACGGACTCGGTTATTGAAAGTCTCTGTCAGTCACTTACCTCTCATTAGAGCAGGCTTTTTCAAAGAGATTCCTGCCATTTCCTATTGCGTTTTTCAAAGTGGAACAAATCCGATTCCGTTAATAGCCTCTCGCTATAGCAGCCCTGGAGATTTGCAAAAAGCATCTGTATCTAATCCTAGCTAACAAACACATGACGAAACAATTTCCGAATTATATCCACGTAATGTCAAGCCTCTGCGTCAGGTCGAAAATTAGTTGACCAGTTATACTGAATTACAATACAGTGGCTTCATTAGTGGTAATATGAAATTGTGTAAGTGCCAGAATGTGGTTATTGGATCGTTCGGATCACTTGAGCGCTGTGCTATGTGAAGAACCTGTTCTTACGACTTTGATCTTACCAATGCGGAACAACAACAACAAAGTAGGTGTTGGCTGTCATCGCAATAGTGTTGACAAACTTTAGGTGGTCTGATCAGTCTCGACTTGCTCCCTTTTCTACTCTTTGTTAGTTACTCCATTCCATCTGTATCTCTATATATAAAAATGAATGTCTGTATGTATGTGTGTGTGTGTGTATGTGTGTATGTATGTAACGAATAGAAATCGCGGAGAGTTAACCGATCGGGACCAAACTTTGCACACATATACAACTCGGGCCGGCGGAGGTTTTAGGCTACCTTAGGTTATCGATTGATTATCGATTTATCGATTTTATTGATTTTTCG